>CM053508.1:1583683-1609219 GCA_028627145.1 Eidolon dupreanum | reverse complement strand
AAAAAAAAAAAAAGACTCTCCAATTAGACAGCCTTTGATTTATGTAGCAAATCTATTAAATCTGATACCTTAGAATGGTTTGAGTAGGCATGCCGTTTTAAACTACTTTAAAAAGGCAGTAATCTGAAGAATCCAGGGTAAGATAAGAAACTAGTCTACTCACATGGCGAGAACAAATAACTCCACTGGCCCAAGGTATGTTAAGGCTTCCAAACCCACAACCAGGGAACAGATAGCACCCATCAAAAGGATTTCTACTCTCTTTCCTCCAATAATCTCAATTCCAGCAGAGCCAGTTCTTCTCAAGGGCAAGAAAAATAAGTCAGGCTACATGTTCTGTTTGATTTTTGTTTTGAAAAGAGCACTTTCCTCCCATTTACAAAATGTATTTGTGCTTCATGGGGAAAGCTTGGGGGAAAAACACAGCAAAGTGAAGGTTAAGATCTCACCAGTAATGACCACTTTAACCATTTTAATGTCTTTTTCTTCCATTATATTTACATAGATAAATAATTTTTTTAATTACATGCTGATACATAAGGTCTTTTGGTCTACTGATCTATTTTTTCATTTAGCAACATATTAGAAATATATTCCATACCAATAGATATTTTCCTTAATGTGATATAAATAGTTCCTGACGGTACGTATAGTTCTATCATTTGAATGTTACTGTAATCCCCTCTAGTTAGACAGGAAGGGTATTACCACGTTTTTCAGTGATAAATAATGTTCTGACGGACATGTTTATGTGAAAATCTTTAATTTCATCTCAGTTCTCAGGACAACTGCCTGAAAGGTCACCTCTATCATTAACATATGCCCATACTTTTAATCGTAGGCAGTCTTCAATTCCTACCTTTGGTACTAGTTATTTAGGAGTAATTTCCACCAAACAATACCACAACTATAGATGCAAAACACAAAGAATGACTATGCCTCCTGTAGACCCAGAAACATACCAAAAATTAAAGCCGTTTATTAAGAAGATGCAAAGCCAGACCAGAAATGAGCTATTTCCTCAAAAGCCAAATAGAAAAAATGAGCAACCAACTGATGTTAATGAAAAGATTCAAGAGAAATTACTAAAACTGAGTTTCTAACACATCCAAAAGCAAACGCTGTTGAGGAAGGCGATGCAGTTAGAAAAGATACAGCTATACTGTGCAAAAACGATGCAGTCCTATATAAAACTGCAATCTGTCTAAATTAAATTGTCAAATATAAAATCGTTGGTGAGATGAGAGCTCCATCTGTTTGGGTTTTGTGTTTGTTGTTGTTTGCGGGGGGGGGGGGGTGTTTGTTTCTTTCTATCCACGTCATGTGTGCATACGGTTGAAGAGCGAAATAATTTCACAAGGTTTGTTATGAGAAATGGCCTCAGCTGCGTCCATTCTCTCACTTTGTTCTTGCAGGAGGAAATCCCTTTGTCTTGTTAGCTGGTTCTCTTGCCATTTACCTCCATATTCCTAATAGCTTATTTTTACACTTTTTAACCTATTTTTTTCTGGCTTATTGTTAAATCAGGTTACTGAGATTACATCCTCATTTCTTTTAGATAAAATCATTATATTTTGACTTTCCACTGTGGAAAATGAGAATTTACCTCTCTTACTACTATCAACATGCTCATGCATCCTCCTAATTCTGTATTATCTATCAGTGTGTGTGTGTGTGTGTGTGTGTGTGTGTGATTTTGGTTAAGTCAATAATTACATTATTATAATATTTTCTGATTACTTTTCTGCACAATTTTGTTTCCCTTAGAGTTAATCATCAGTTTCTTCTCTCCGTTTGTACGTACTTACTATTGAATTGACCTCAGCCTCTCCACCAACTTAGTCAAGAATTGTCTAAAGACATTTAATGGTCTTTAGATGTATCAAGTATCCTGTCACATTCACCTTGAAGTCGCCCTGCCTGGAAATCCCACCTGCTCCACACCGATCCGATTGTCCTCATGCTTCACACAGGTGCCTCACCCTCATCCAGGAGGCCCTTCATGCTGGAGCTCCTGTCCCCTAACAATCACACCTTCCTTTTTTCTTACTTAAACACTGCGTGAGCCAGAAAATGTTTTTATGCTTTCCTCTCATTTGATTGATACTGGACTGGATACAGAGTTCTAGTCTAGAACTACCTACCTCAGAATCTGGTGGCACCGATCCGTTACTGTCTAGAATCTCAAAACCCAAATTCACTGCCATTGAGAAACCCAAGGCCATTCGAATTTCCAGTCCTTTGTACGTTGCTTGGTTTTCCTCTCTGGAAGCCGCTGGGGTCTTCTCTAAGTTTTAAGTGATCTGAAAGCTCACGATGACATACCTTCCTGTGGTAATATTTTCACCCATTGTGCTGGGCACTTTGTCAAATTTTCTTAAATTCGTGATGATTTCGTCCTTCTATTATTCTAGTCTTTCATCACTTTCCCCCCACCCCAACGTCTGCCTTTTTGCTCTACTTTCTGAGATATTTGTGCAATTCTATCTTCTAACCCCTCTAGAGAATTTTCCATTTCAGCTACAGTGTTTTTAATTTCCAAACACTCTCTTTTTTTCCTTTGATTTTTTTTATAGCACCCCGTTCTTATTTTATGGATGATTTCTCTAAGAATATTAATTATACTGTAAGCATTTTCTTATCTAGTACCTGTTTCTCCACATTGGCTCATTCAATGAGTTTTTTGCTGTTAGCTTTGGTCATCGCCTTTATTTTTAATCGTCTAGTGACTCTTGGTCCTCTGCTCGTATTTAACAGCAAAGCATTCAGGCCCTCCCTGGAAGCTCTGAGTCCTGGAAGCCCCATGGATGGGGCTTGCTGGATGTGGGCCTCAGGGTAAGGTGACCCGGCTGGACCATTCCCTTAGGGAAATTGACTTTAGTATCTTTAGGCCCTTCCTCTGAGCTGGTCAGACTCCCAGAGGAGGACCATCTGCTCTGCTGCCTGGAAATGATGGACGTGGCTATCATATTCCGGAAGCTGAGTGAGAGAAGAGGGCTGGGAGCCTGTCCCCTTTTTCTATAACGTTGTCACCGTCAACTGTGCCTGATGTTCCCCAGGTCAAAGACCCCCCGTCTTTTAGCCTTTCTAGAAAATAACACTCACCTCCTGCTGGAACTGGTGAGGGAGCAGGCCCTGGCTGCAGTGGGTGGGAGAAATCCTTGCAAACCAAATTACCTCTTAAATGGAATTTTACTCAATATTCAAACTCAATTTCACAGATACTCATATCGTGGATTCCTGAGACTTTGAGTGTCTTCTATTAAAAAAAAAAAAAGTGGCTGCTTTTCTTCTCTCCCCACTATTGGCCTAGGCTTTTTCCCCTCAGATTAGCTAAGCTGGTCAATATTCATCTATCTGTTTACCAGCAACCAAAATTCGCTCCTGTTGTCTTTCATTCCTGTTGGGATTATGCCATGTAAAAAATCGTGTCATTTTATTGAGCTTTCAAAGGGAGAAACACAGATGTATGTACTCCTAGATGCAGGGAATACTTTTACGGAGAAGAAATCATGATAAGAACAACTAATAACACAAAAAATTCAAAGGGCGCTATACTGAGGGAAGGGGAGGGGTGCAGGGAAAGATACCCCAAGTTCAGCTCCTGAAGACCAAAGCACAACGTGACAGAATGACTGAATGACGGAGGAAGAGGGAACACCCCACGAAGGAAAACCAGATTTGGAGCAAACTCTCTCATGTTTTCTCTGCCCCAGCTAATAAAAACAGCTACCATTTTCAGATCACTCAACCTGGGTATAGGTATAGACAATTCACCTGCAGGAACACATTTGATCCTCCTGATGTTATCCTCATTTTTCAAATGAGGAATCTAAAGCTTAAAAAGGTAAATTAGCATATCTAGGATTATAGAGATAGTGAGTGATAGAATCAAGATTTGAGATCCAGGCATTCTGACACTAAAACTTATGTCCCTGGGCCATATTCATAATGTGATACTCATAGGCCGTATTTCTAATATGATATTTAAAACTGATCAGCATCCATATTTTCCCCACGGCACCCGCCCACCCCACCCCAGCCCGCCTCACTTTCACCAACACTTGCAGTCACGTCTTTTGTGTTTTTCATTTTCTTTGTAGGACTGTTTGCTCTCTTCCCTTCCTTGGTATTGCTGGCTTGCTTCCTTTAACTTCCTGTTCTTCAATGAGTCAAGATCCATTATCAGTGACAGGGTGTGGCTCTTACTAATGTTTGTGAATAAGGTAACAACTTGATCCAAGTAATATTTTATGTCTACTCTGAAAATTTTAGCAGATTAGAAGGGAAAAACCTTGACTTTCTCTTTGCCAAATGTCGTGGATTAATAGCTAAGGACAAAAAAATGAATTCTGTTGTGCCTGATTTATAACACAGAAAATGAGTTTTTCTCTCTGAGGTGGATTAGCTTCTGGGATGAACCAGGGATTAAGTTCATTGACACTCTGGTTTTTATACTTCTTCAGTTCTTCCTTGTGGTTTTGGATTTTCCTACTTTGGTCTCCCGATGCTAACACCGCTTCCCAGAATCAGCACTTTAATCTGTGATGGATGTGCTCTCTTCTAAGATCAATGAGCCTTGCTGCTCTTGCCCACAATTCAGAATGTCACCACTGAATCTTCACAACGTCTCTAGGTATCACCGTGTACCACGCCAGGGCGAGGGCGGGGAGAAGGGAGAAGACAAATGTGGGAAGAAAAGATAAAGAGGTAAAAGAAGGGAGGGCAAGAAGAAATGGAGGAAAGAGAAGAGGCTCTCAACGTAAGAACGTTCAAACCTGCAGAAAAATTTTTAAGAGTTTATTGGAGTTTATTTGAACCAAACAGAGAATATGCTTTAAAGCAAGATCTCAACAGACTGAGTAAAACGCTTCCCAGAAGGACAGTTTGAAGTTTCTTTTATGCATTTGGAATTAAAGAGAGGCCGTAAGGAAAAATGTAAGGAAGCGGGAGAAAACAAGGCAGGGCGTGAACGACAGGTTAGTTAAAAAGATTCTGTACTCTCCTGAAGGTGGTTGCGCTTCCCAGGGGTCTGCAAAAGAGACATTTCAAAGGCGTGTTGGCCTGGATGCTCAGAAACATGGGCAGGGCTGCTTAAGGCAAAGAGAGACTTTTACTAGAGAAGGCAGAGGCCTGAGGCGTGACTACCCACCATGACCTGCCTACCAGTTAGGAATTTATGGTTAGATCGCCCCACAAGGTTACTTTCAGTTAGATTTAAGACAACACCCCTCTTCTGTCCACAAGACAAATAACATAAGGGGTGCGCCTGGGTAAGAGTGGCTAAAGCTGGTGATGGGGAGAGAGGGGCTCCCCATCTGGGCTGCCCACCGGACGCTGGGCAGATCATCCCAGGTCCAAAAAGCAGGATCTTCACCTTCCATGTTGTCCTCAATAAGGTTTCCTCAGTTCTTCTCTCGTTGATTTCAACCCATCCTCTTTGCCTTTTCACTTCGAAACTCAGTAATTACACCAGCGTCCGGGCATGACATAGCCCTTAAATGTGACTGCGACAGCCAGCAGTGTTTTTAAAATTGAATTCCCTTTGACGGACCTCACTTCTCAGAGCCTCGACTCCCATATTCCTTCCTACGTCCTCTGCTTCTCTAGCTCACGTCGCCAACTTGGCTTTTGGATACATTTGAGTGTGTGACACCTGGCTTATCCCCTGCGTTCCTAATCTCCACCTGCCCTTGTAAGTGTTGTTCGGGGTTCATGTTCTTCCTCCACCGCCACAGAGTGAAGTTGCTGAGGCAGGAGCTCTTGATGACCATGTTTCTGCAGCTCCGCCTCTCACCACGACTGGGCCAAGAACCGTATGGACTGCCATGGCTTTCGTTCACTGAGTTCCTGCTATAACCCAGGCCCGTCCTGAGCACTTGACACAGGATGACTTACTGAATCCTAAAACATAACGAGGCGGGGATAGATGAGGAAACCGAGGCACAGAGTAGTCAGCCTGGCCAAACTCACCGCAGGGGAAACCTGAGACTCTGTCCTGTTCCGACTTCAGAGCCTGTGTGCTCAACCGTCCCCCCCAAGGTCAGCCGCGGCCACGGCCATGGCCGTCTACGGAACCCGCTAAACTGGAAAAGTCGTGGGAAGACTGAGCATCGAGGCCTCCGGACTCCAACCTCTCTACTCACTCGGTTCCCTGAGTTACTTCCCCTCTGTGTGAGGGGCCGTGTACGGAAACAGCCGAGGGTACAGCGCAAGGGTCCGGCCCCGGAAACGGGGAGAATAGGCCACGTGCGCCCGTCCTTCCCCCAGGGCGCCTCTTGCTTATCCTACGTCTCTTCCCCAAGAACCAGTCGGGTTGCAACTCTTCCAAAGAGAGGTCAGGGGGAAAGCACTAAGCAAAACTGAAGGACAAAGCCTCGGAGCAAGGCAGTAGCTTGCAAAGGCTTGGATCGGGATCCTGGTTTTTTTTCAATGAGGCCTTTGAGCATGGCAGGAATGCAACACGCCAGGTATAAGCTGTTTCCTTAGAGAGTCCAGACGTTTGCCATACAAAAAGCATCTGGAACTGCTTTTGGATGCCAGCTATTTAAAGTCCCCAGCATAACGACTTATTAATAAAGTTCTCTGCTGCTCCTAAGTGAACGTTATTAGCAAATCTTGTTTAATCTGTCAATATAATCTGATTAACTGGAATAAAAGGCCTCGAGATCCCCAGTAATTTGCTGAACTTGCACTACATCAAGGGACGTCTGTGCTGCAATCAAAGTAGAAGCATTTGCTGAATTCGTGTGTGAGAGTCTGACCCGTGCCCCGCACGATTCCCGGGGGGGCCGATGGCTTCTGGATTCATCCAGACTCAGCAGCAGCCTCACCAGGGGTCCTGTCCCCTCTAGCCACCTCCTGCTGGCAGGATGGCGCCTGTCCCTCTGCCTTCCACTTCTGGGCCCCCAGAGGCCATGATGGGAGGGCGGGGGTGGTGGAGCTGAAAGCAGCCTCTGTTTGAGTCACAAGGACAGAAAAGCAGAGACAGCCACCTGGGGTCACCACACGGGATCCACCATTCAGGGCCACCACCTGAGGCCACCGCCTGGGGCCGCCACCAGGGGCCTGCCTGCAGCCTGGGCAGGTCGGATGCCCGATCCAGCCTCCAGAGCTTGGGGTCTGCCGTTCAGGTTTCCCACGCCTCCCCGTCAGTCTTCCCGGGCGTTTGAGCAGAATGCTGCTCCCCTCTCAGCCCCGTGGGGGTAGTCCTGGAGGGAAATGGAAATACTCAAGTAAGAAGATCCCTTGGCACCATTTAAAAGTCCTGGAGCCCACCGCTCTGCTCTGCTTTCCAGTTGCACTGACCTTGACCCCTTGTGCTTCCTTCTAGGTCACAGCCAGCCCTGAATGCCATGCCTTTCACAGTCCCCGTCCACCTTTGCTTCTGCTCCCCCCTGTCCCAAAACGTCCCCTCCCTCACCTTTGGGGCTGAGCGAGGTGAGCAGGGAGGGGGCTGTATGTTCCACTCCTTCCCTGGCCCCCTCTCCTGTCATTTTTTTCTTCAAAATTCGAGCCCAACCTCACGTTTGGGGCTCATTCTCTGACGCTTGACCTACAAGAATTTTTGCTCCTCCACACTGACAGTGTTTGAGTCAATGAGTCATTGATTCGCCAGGCGACCAACGAGGCCAGGGTGTCGACGCTCCTTCCTCGGGGTGAGGGAAGATGAAGAAAATGTGGCTCCTGCCGTCAGGGGCTTCCATTCCCGTGGGAAACCGCTGGCTCCGACCTGAGTGACACCGGAGGTCCTGAACCTGCCGTGTGAACGCGGTTGTGGTGGGGATGCTCAGAATTCAGCATGTCATACACCATCCGGATGACACGGGTCCCCACGGGGCTGTAACTTCACGGCGGGTTCAGCCACGTCCCCTTTTTCACTTGAGTATACTTCAGCGAACGAGTCGCAATACTGGAGTTTTTAAGTCTTGTAATAAATGGCCCTCCCTTTCTTCCTCGTTTCTGGTTCAGAAGCTCTTGGATCTCCACACGTTACCAGTCGCTGGTGTGCCCGGCTTGGGCTCTCATTTGGGATCTAAACAGCCACCAGGTGGGAAGGGGAATGGTCCTAAACTTTGCCATCCTGTGGCCACATGAAGAGTAACAGGAACAGGCCACGCCGCCACCATTGAATGGGGGAAGTTGGGCACTTTGCAGTCACGTACAGGCCTCTGTCCCACCCCACGTCCCACCCCCCACGTCCCACCCCCAGACGACCCCTGGCAGCCATGAAGATGAACTCCTGACCTGGAAATCTGCTCCTCAAAAGCCAGTCTGCCAGCAAGACCGTTAGGAGCAAGACCTACCCAGCAATCCAAAGGCGCTGCGTCTTGGGGTGCGGGGTGCGATGTGGCTCGGGGGGGGCAGGTTTGGGGTGAGCTACACACCAGTCACCATTCTGGAAAGCCCTGGTCTTCAAGGAGGTTGTAGGCAGCGTGTTCTCAGAGGCTGCCCTTCCTTCCCAGGCTGGAGTTGCGCCTTTTGTTTGAATAAGGCCACTTGGAACAACGCCCAGGATGTTCAAATGTCTCCGCGAAGCCCCCACACCCGGTGGCCCCGCCGTCAGGGGCTGACAGCACTCACTTTACCTTTGGGAACCCTGAAGAGCACTTCCTGGCCAACGGCGCCAGCAGGGGAGGGAGGCCTGAGTCTACCTCTTCATAAATGTGGGTAATTGTCACTGAGGGCGCCTGGCATTGGCCCCCGGCAGCCGAACATGAAGAGAAGAAGGGACCCCCAGCGTCGTCGGGGTACTGGACCTGCTCACACACACTTGACAGGGAAGGGTACCTGCCTGAGCCCTGTGTGCCTGGCGGTGCCATCCTGGTCTGGCGTAGGCAGCCCGGTCAGTCTGGGCCGTCTCCCGTCTGCGACAGGCTCACGTTTCTTTGCCTGAAGACTCATTTCCTCCGCTCACAGAAATGGAAAAAATTGATCAGACACCTGCCTGTCTGGTCATCTCTGCAGCTTATCGCCCAAGGTGACGGGGCACATGACTACATCAGGCTGCACATTGACTGGACTAACTGCTGATGGGCAGGGGACAGAGTCTACGGCCAACCTCTTCACCTGCGACCATGACAGAGAGCTTACATTTTCCTCACGCTTTTTAACCCATGCGCTCCTGGGATAAAGAGAATTCATTTTTCAGATCATTTACACTAAGTAGAATGAGGGAATGGAGAGAAGTTTTGTAATTTGGAAACGTCAGATGTATTTTTCCAGCCTTGAGTAAAAACAGCGACTAAGAGTAAAATAAAAACCGACCACCTCTTACCTAACAGAGAATTCCAGGAGGAGTCGTGCCCGTGATTAGAATCCCGACATCCCTTTCCTTAGATAACACGTTTGACCCATGGAATACACTGCACAGACCCTAAAACGGCGGGGACTTTCGACCTAAACGGACATCCATCCCCCCTGCAAGGCGGCTGGCCGTGTGACCAAGCGCCACACGCGCCGTGACAGTTCACCGCTACGGTGCCACGGCAGGAAAGAAACGATGCCGGGCGTGGCAATCGGAGCAAGCGAGGAGAGGGAGATCCTCAGAGGACCCTCCAAACACCCGGCGTCGCTGGACGAGCAAAGCCCAGAGCGGGGGAGGGCACCCCACACGGGAGGGATGCGTTGAGCAGACACCACCCGAGGCCGGGTGCATGTTCGAAGACCCACGTGGGGTTTGGTTTAGCCAGATTGAAGGAATCGGAGAGATAAAGCTGGAAGAATAGTTTGCAGCCACCTGAAAAGCGGCGAATCGGCGACGGGCCAGTCGGAAGCTGTCCACCGTGCCGGCAGACCCACGGATTTAAGAAGAGGAATTAGTCGCGGAGGCGTTGGGAGATGGTAACCAGTCACAAAGGGAACCAGACGATGGTGGAGCCATCGTGGAATCTGCACCAGCAGGAAGCTGCTCCCACCCACAGGGCTGGAGCCTAGGAGCCACGGGGCGCCCTCACGGGTGCCTGACCCCAGGCAGGCCGCCCAGTAAGGGCCGGGTGCAGGGAGGCGGGCGGTCTGTGTGCTCGGAGCTGGAACCACAAGGGACAGCACAGTCACTACAGAGCCCTGCCTGAGCGGGGACAGAGACGTGCCCTCCTGCCCCCTGGTCTCTCACGAGCCAGAACCAGCCAGGAGCCGGGCGGCCAGGGCGCCTGCAAAACACAGCCTGCAGGGGGAGGGGCGGGCCGGGCCGGGAAGCAGCCAGCAGGTAAGGACATGGCCAGGTTCCAGGATGGGCTGTGGTCAACGAGCAGTGAGGGGTCACAGCTGGCGTTTTGGAAGGAGGCAGCCACGACCGTCACATGGGAGGACGACTGTAGGACCCATTAGCTTGCCGCTTCCGTCATGTACGTATGGCAGGCTGCAGGCGGGCCCCCGAAGGGCATCCAAGCCCCGGTCCCCAGAACCCGTGACTGTTACCTGTGGCCAAAGGAGTTTGCAGGTGTGATTATGCTAAGGACCTTGAGACGGTGAGCTTACCCCAGTGGGCCCAGTGTTGTCACAGGGTCCCGGTACGAGGGACAGAGGAGGAATCCGAGCCAGAAGCGGGGTGACAGGAGCAGAGGCCGGAGTGACGCGCCTTGAGGATGCAGGACAGGGTCACGAGCCCACGAGCACGGGCAGCCTCTAGGAGCTGGCAAAGGCATGGAGACAGACTCTCCCCACCGCTTCCGGCAGGAACCGGCCTTCGGAACGTGACTCAGCCCTCTGGAACTGATCGAGGACTTCTGGCCTCGAGGCGGTAACATCACAGCAGCGACAGGAAACCGATACAGTTTTTTCAAGATGGGCCAAATGAACAGATTCGAGAGATTAGATATTCCTGGATATGGTGTCCGGCCCCCAGAGACCACTCTTTTCTGTCCATTGTAAATCCCCTGAAAATGTGGATTACCCACGGGCGCCCAGGACGGGGTGATGCAAGCCCCTGCAAGCAAGGAGCGTGTCTGCACGGCGTATGTCACACGCGTAGCATCCGTGGCAAGCCACTCTTAAAACACGTCCTGGTCATCATGCCCCTTTGTGATGCCCTCCCCCAGAGTGTCGGCGAGACCTAGCGATGGCTTCCAATGGACAGAGTAGGGCAGAAGTGACGGAATGTCGTGCCTGAGATGAGGCCGTAAGAGACTTTGGCTTCCTTCTCACACATTTTCTCTCTCCCTCCTTCCCTCCTCCCCTGTTCTCTTTTCTTCTTTCTCCCCGCACCCCTCAGGAGCCAGCTACCAGATGCATCCAGGAGACCTCCGTGCCTCTGGCCGCATGCCTTGAATATTAGACCAAGAAGGGTCAGTGTTTATTTGTCTTGGGCCACTTTATTTGTGCAGGCATTTTCCTGAGGTAACCCAAAGCATCTCTCCAGGAGCCCAGTGGCGAGGGGGGTGCGGGGCAGGCTCTGGGGCCTCCTCCGAGCTCTGGCTCCTGGGGAGAATGCTTTCATTTGTGTGGAAGGCCTTCCACAGGCCCGGCCTGGGATTGTTTATTTACATTCAAGAAACAAATATTGGAAAAACGAAAACCAAAACCAACAGGAATTTAGACAGCAACATTCTGGGTGGTCAGGAAAATTCTGTGATGATTTCACCAGAGGGTTTCGGAGAAGGTTCCAAACTAACACTAAATATTCTTGAGAGTGAAACACTCCCTTTTCTCAGCCCTGCGGCGTCCCCTCGGCACTCGGCTTCCAGGCTCCCCCCGCCCCGCACCCCCCGCTCCTGCTGCCGCTCTGCTCCTGGCCTGGGCTGCTCAAGCCATGTCATGCTTCGTACCACGTGCTTGACATGCTCCCTTAACACTCACGATCCGATGAGGCGGGCACGTCACTGCAGCTGTCATACGGACGAGGAAACTGACACTTAGTGTAAGTCCAGTCATTTGCTTAAGGTCACGGGACAGGGAAGTAGACCCTGGAGCCCAGTCCACGCCCATCCGACCTCACCGCCATGCCACCGGCCACTGCGCTTCGCGGCCTCTCCAGGAGGCAAATGCTCCCTAGCGTCTGCCTTTTTCACTTCTAAATTGACCTGATTTGTCAACAGCATTTCGTATAAACCAATATCCTCCCAATCTTTATTTGCAAAGAGATTGTTGGAGTGTTCAAGGTTTCCCAGCCTCGGCGCTATCGACCTTTGGGGCTGGATGAGCCTTTGCCGAGGGGCTTATTGCACGTTCTCTGGCAGCACCCCTAATCTCTGCCTACTCCATGCTTCCCCCCAAGTTGTGACAGTCAAAAATGTCTCCGGATATTGCCCAATGTCCTGGTGGGGAGGGGTGACGAAGTCACCCGTGGTTGAGAACCACTGGGCCAGCGTAATGCCCAGTAGCTCTTTCAAAAGGGGCAATATGGTTTGTGTCACCCTCTCAGCTCCCATCAGCTCATTCCAGAAGGTGCTTTCAGCCTTCCCTTGTGTTATTCCAGCTGCAAGGTCATTTCAATGAACCTTCAAGAAAGGAGCCCAAAGATGATCCGAAGCGAAAAGTCTATAATTTTGGTAGGCGGGACACCAGCACCAGCATGGCTGGCGGCGTGACCGACAGAGGACCCGGCAGTGGGGAGCAGACACCGGCAGCCACCCTCTCTTTCGGCCTCCACAGGACCCTTTGAGACCAGTCACACGGCCCCCGTATTTGATTACTTGGGAGTATCTAGATTCCAAACTCTAAAGCCTATCTTGTTTGTGGCTGTCATTGTCACAAGTGCCAGGTCTCTTAGAATCCTGGAGACTGCGAGATGTCTAAAGAGATATAAAGCTGCCACCGCCTGCCCTAATCTGAAGGCTGCATGTGCCGTTTTACGTCCTTAGGAGAACTTTTGGAAAATACCAGAGAGGGGCTTTATCTGAGTTTGGTTTCCTCCACAGATAGACCCTGAGAAAGGCTTTGGATACGAGCAGAGAGTTTGGGTGGTGATCTCAGGGTGCTCTCGTGAGCGGGTTACCTCTGCGGGCAACTGCGCTCAGTCCCCCTGGGACCTCTGAGAGGTGTGTGGAACACGCCTTAGATTTGTGCCCCAACGATCAGGAGGCTGGAATGTCTGTCAGTGATACCATACCTCCCTGGCTGACATCTCCTGGGGACAAGAACTTCAGGGCACTTCTGGGCTGCCACTTATATGGCCAAGCCTGCTCCTGTGGGCAGAGGGTGCCCTCAGAGAGAAGCAGGTGTGCGAGTGAGCTGCATTAATTATCTTGGGGTGCATAACAACTTCCCCTAAAACTTAGTGGCTTAAAACAACACACATTTGTTACAGCCTCGTTTCCATGATGGGGATCCAGGCACAGCTTAGGGGGTTCTGCTCGGGGTCTCTTGTAAGGTGTAATCAAGGTTCAGCTTGGGGAGGATGGGCTTCAAGGCTCACTCAGGGGGTTGATGGCAGGACTCAGCTCCTCACGGACCGAGGCTGCTGGTCAAAGGCGTCCCTCAGTTCCCTGCCACACGGGCCCTCCATGGGGTGGCTCACACGTGGCAGCAGTCTCTCCTCAAAGAGAGCAAGAGAGGGCGAGAATGACAGCAGTCAGAATCCCAGAAGTGACATCTCATCTCATCAAGTTGCTGAGTCCATCTCATACTCAAGAGGTGACTCTAGAGGGGGATGCCAGGAGAACCCCGGGAGCCAATGTAGGGGGTGCCCCCATCTGAAGGATGTATGAAAATGGCCCAGCAAACCTGTCGGTGACCTCTGGACTAAGACACAGGGCTGAGCCAGGGCGTGGGGCATCTGTCCCCGAATGGGGCTTCACAGCGTCAGCTCGCCCCAGTCAGCCGGAGACATCCTAGCTGTCTTCAGACGGAGAGGCCCTGGAACACCACGTGTTTGAAAGGTCAGCGTCGCTATAAATGGAGACCTCTCAGGAACCTGAGGCAGACTGAAGGAGCCCTTCAGGGTCCAGACCAATCTGGAAGTGGCTGGACCCAGGTGACAGGCACTGGGTTAAGTTGCAGAGACACAGAGCTAAATCCAGAGCAGTCCTGACAGGAGTGGAGGGCGGGGGTGGAAGCCCAGGATGGCAGAGCAGGACCCGGCGTGCCGTCCTGTGCTGGATGCGGGAGCGTCAGTGCCAGCTGGGCGGGGGAGGGGAAGGCGGCGGCTTGAGAGGTGGGTTGATGAGCGGGTGACACGTGCAAATCCTCCCCGTAGGATCACGACATTCCTACCGCATGCCTGCGTAGGCTTCACCTTTCGTGAAGGTATATACTCAGGTGCTTTCCAGGTGGCCATGCTTTGGGAGGGACACCTGCCCAGCCCCTGATGACACCCAGGAAGGAAGGGGGAGGGAGTAAGAACAGAATGGCAGACCAAACTAACACCCAACACAGCCCTAAGTGCCCCCAAACAAGCAATTAGTGCCCAGCCCTCCGCACCCCCTAACCAGACCAACTACACCCCGCCCCCACTACAGCCTGGGGGCTCCCAGGTGTTACTCTCATCTACACCTGCCTACCAGTAATAGTCAAGCCACAAATGCCTGCAGAGCAAACAGCTCCCTGCCCTGTAAGTGTTTTCTTCCCTTTTATCTGCAAAGGACTTTATCTCCAGGTAAATCCATCACCTTGGACACTGGAATGAAGTCCAACACCCAACAGCAGCCCTGTGGCCTCATTCCTGCGGCTCGGCCATTCAGACTACATAGAGGGAGGCCCCAGAGGTAAAGGGAAGGGCAAACCGAGTCACGGGAATCAATAACAGGACTCTGCGAGGTGCTTCCTTGTGCAAAGTCACATCTGATTTCTCAACACGCCTCCCCTTCTCCTTCCATTAACTTTCATCTCCTTGGATATATTTTTTTCCGGTCTTTTTTTTTTTTTTTTTAAATCCTTTCCTTCTTATACTTTTTTTATTTTTTAAAACTAACATCTCATTGATTACCCTCTTCAGAGTGTGATTTCAATAATCAATTAATAATGAACCGTTATGAGTGTGAATAGGAATTGGACGTATTCAATGATTTAATCATCGTTGAAATATTTTCACTGCTGGGTGATGAGGACGCGGGGACCTGTTTCAGAAGGAATGGGGGTCATCTGGCCTGGGAAGGATGCTAGGACCCCCGTGGTGAGTGCCAGCCATAGCAGCCCGCCAAGTGTGTCTTCTAAATGACACCTCACTCAACCCTGCAAGAGAAGAGAGAGGGCCTTGTCTTATGGATAAAAAAATGAGACTTGGTTAATTAAGCCTCTCTGAAGGGACTGAGCTGAAATATCGAACTCATATCTGTGTCACTCCAAAGTCCACGCTTTTCCAACCACGCTGATTGTCCCGGGTGCCCTAAACAAACAGGAGAATGCTAGTGTGTTTCATATTTATGTTTATTTTAAAATGGGCACCTGTGTTTAAGTTTAAAATCCATCGATCTTACACGCTTCATTATCCCTCACCCTCTCGCACCGACTTATCGCACTTAACGTTTATTAAACCCCGCGGCCGAGCGTTAAAGTCCTGATCGGTGGAGTTCCGCCCTCACCTGCCCAGTCATCTACCTTTCCTCCTCTCTCAAACGGTCAGTCTCACTCGGCAAGTCTCCAATCCTGGCAAAACCTAACTCTCCACTTACCCCAAAACTCAACTCTTCTCCACGGCTGGAGCAAAGCACACTCTGGGACGACCCCACTGCTCCAGTGGGCCCTGGGGTGCGTGACCTGGCCACCCTGCCACGACCCCCTCCCCCGGCGCTCCCCTCCAACCTCACACCCTCCAAGCTGGGGCCAGCGCTTCCTGTTCCACTGAGACCCAAAGCCTTCCAAAGAGCGCCCCCCGACCTCGCCTCCACATCTGCCCCCCGCTTCTGCTTCTGCAGGACCGAGCTGCGCCTAAGGCATACTCCATGCCTGACTTAGTCGCCCTAATGAATACCGCAGCCGGGGGGCTTACGAAAGCAGAAATTTAGGGCTCACGCTTCTGGAGGCTGGGGAGCAGCAGGGTCGGGTTCTGGTGAGAGCCCTCTTCTAAGCTGCCCACTTCTCCTCGGACCCCGACCTGGTGGAAAGGGCCAGCAGCTCGCGGGGTCTCTTTCAACAGCGCGCTAATCCCACTGTCGCGGGCTCCACCCCCGCGGCCTAAGCCCCTCCCACAGCCCCGCCTCCTGACACCGCCCCCTGCGCGTTAAGATGCCAACGCAGGACTGTGCAGCCGGGCGCGTTCGCACCAGAGCGGTCCGCGGCCCGACCCCCACACCTGGTCGCAGCCGTTCTCCCTCTCTTCTGCATCACCGATTTCCCCCGCAGTGCATCGTTCCCACCAACATTCATTCACCACTGATCTCCTCCGTCTTACAAACCTTCTCAACCCCGTTTCCCACACAGCGATCACCCCACTTCACTCCTCCTTATGTCATTAACCTTCTCAGTAGAGTTGTCTGTATTCTTCACCCCTAATTCCCTGCTTCTCACTCCCTCATGGATCCATCATAACACGACTTTTGCCCGCACCGTTCACGGAACCCGATCTCGTCACCAGTGACCTCATCTTGCAAACCCAGTGGCCGGTACCCAGGCCTGCTCTTCCCCGGCCTGTCTGCATCCCACACAGCTAATTCCTCCCTCCGCTTGGAAACTTTCTTCTTGGCTTCTAGAACTTCTCGCTCTCCTGGTGTTCCTGGCACTCAGGGGCTGCTCTGTCTCAGTCACCTCTTCTGGTTCCTCCACGTGTCCCCAACCTCCTAATGTCGCAGGACCTCAGAGATATCCTTTGACTTCTCTTCTGAACCAGCCATTAGTCCCTTGGTATACACAGTTCATCTAGTAGCTTTAAATGCATGTGTGCGTGTGTGCGTGTGTGTGTGTGCATGTGCATATGTGTGCATGTGTGTATGTGCTGTAGGGTCACACATTTACATCTGAAGCCCAGACGTTTCTCCCCTGACTCGAGTCACAGATTCATCTGCATACACAGTGTTTTTGCACACACGTCTAACAGACATCTCAAAGGTCATGCGTCCACCTGAGCTGCCCTCGTGCGAGTACCCAGCGCCCTGGTAAGCCTGCTGCACTGCCTTCTTCCCCCAGCCTCCGGCCATGCCTAGTGGAGATGTCCAGCCCCACACCTTGCCGTCACGCTAGTCTCATATTTTTTCTCAAACCCCACATCCAATCCATCAACAAATTCTTTCTTCTTTTCCTTCAAAATATATCTGAATCTGATCACTCCCAAGTGCCCCCACTGCTACCACTCCACTTTGAGCCATTGTCACTTCTGTCCCTAGATGGCTGCTTCTACCTGTGCTCCCATGGTCCACTCCCAACACAGCAAAGAGCCTTTAAAAATTCAGGTCAGATGACGCTTCTTTGTGGAAAATCTCCTGCTGATAGATTTCTAAGCACGGAGCCAAACAAGAAGCATTTGGCGAGGTAGGGTGCACTGTGGCACCCCTCACCCCATTCCTGGGGGCTATCGGGGGCTGGTGGGTGGTCTGGGCGCAAGATACCCTTAAGCTGAGCCAGAACGTGGCCGACTGGGAGAACCCATTGAGGGGTGGGGTGGGAGGGCGGACCCCCAGGTCTGTGGTGTGGTGCTTCCGCACCTCGAGAAAAGAGGCTAAGAAGGAGACAGGACACGTGTGATTTCACCAAGAGACAGATGCCATCACTGGGCGAGAACCTCTCTGGGGATTGGGGTGAACACGCCTCACCCCTGTCCATCTGCTTCAGCCATGTAGACCCCTTAGACTGGGATCAAGCCAGCTAGAAAGAGACCCATGGCTGTGGAAAATCCAAGTCCATGGAAAACACAATGCAATGTTTTCACGCTGACAAGATTCTACTGGTGGCCGGTCAAGAGCTCTCCTTGTCAAGCCGGATGGAATGTTCTGGGTTCAGGTCCTGACTGCGATCCTTTGACAATGCTGGCTGGACTCGGGGATATCGCAGTTTCTGAAGAAAGATGCTTGTCGACATTCAGGACTCATCCCTGTAGGCAAAACCCTTCGTTCCTTTGGAATTCCCCCAGAAACCAGGTATAATTTTAAATATTTACATGCCAAAAACAGTCTCTGGATTGAAATAGCCGCGTCGCACAAAACGGGAAAGAATCTGACTTAACATGTAGGTGGCGGAGCCTCACGTCACACTGTGAAGCGCGTGCGGGGTGGGGCCCGGGTCCCCTTGCCCTCACGCTCCTGGGTAGGGGGGTGTCCTCACACCAGCGGGCACTGCCCGCTTCCCGGGGTAACCTCCGCATCGCTGGCGAGCCACGTTGCTATAACTACCGTCTGAGCGTTAGTCTCCGTGCGGGGAAAGAGCTGACATCCTTCTGCACAAGTGGACCGGGTACCGGTTGTCGGATTTCAGCCTCACACGACTCTGGAGAGACGCAGCCTCCACACCACCTCTCTGAAGGAGATCAGAGAAGCTGAGTCGCAGGCTCGAGGTCGCTCAGCGCTTACGTGGTAGAGCGAGATTTCAACAGGTGCGTCTGATGCCACAGGCTGTGTTTCTTTCCACCAAACCATCTTTTTTAGATCCTAAACAGCAATGGGATTTGGGGCAATGAACAGAAGCTGTGAAGGATGCTTCTGAGATTTTTATCTGGGGGCCCTCGTTTAATTTTATAAACATTTTTAGAAGCCACTGATGGAAAAAATAGACTCCCAGATTTTTATCCAGTTCAGTTTTCTCCCCTGAACCTCAACCGTTGACCTGATTCGACGTCTCCCTTGGACGTCTGACAGCTCGCCCAGATGTAACCCTCCTAACCCTGTCTCCTGACCCCCTTCAAAGCCATCACTCCGTGAGCTTCCCGACTCCGCTCAGCTCAAGCCGCGCCTTCGCTGTCACCCCCGACTCCTCGCCCACGCCCTCCCTCCATCCCACCCACCAGCACGTCACGTCGGCTCCACGTCCACAGTGCATCCAGGGTCGGGCCACGTCTCCCCACCCCCACCGCCGCCAGCATCCTCGCACCTGAATCCCCTGAATCCCCTGTGTATCTGTGTCGGACTCCAACCTTCGCCTCTGCGCTCCGCGGCTTCTTAGCCCGGCAGCTGAGTGCTTTCATGGAAGTGTAAGTTTTGTTTCCCAACTTGCTCCAGGGTACAGCCAAACCCTCACCCTACCCGCCCCGGGACGCTGCGCTCCTGCCCTCCAACCACCCCCTGCCTTCCCGCCTCCACCCTCCACCCCAGCCAGAGGGAACCGCCAGAGCACCCAACTCTGGGCGGTTTCCACATTTCCCACCATCTGGGTTTACGCGTGTGTGATTGTGTGTGTCTGCGTGTGAGTGTGAGTGTGTGTCTGCCAGTGCAAGTGTGCTGTGTGAGTGTGTCTGTGTAAGTGTGTGTGTCAGTGTGTGTCTGTGTGCCTATGTGTGTCTGAATTCGTGTTTGTGAGTGTGTCTCTGTGTGTGCGTGTCTCTGTGTTAGTGTAAGTGTGTGAGTGTGTGTCTGTGTGTATGAGTGTGTGTGTATCTGTGTGTCTGTGTGCATGTCTGTGCGTGTGTGTGTCTGTGTCTGTGTGTGTGTCTGTATGAGTGTGTGTGTTGATGTGTGTGTCTCTGTGTATGTATATGTGAGTGTGTGTTTGTGTATGTGAATCTGTGTGAATGTGTGTCTCTGTGTGTGTGCGTGTGTGTGCGTGTGTGTGAGTGTGAGTGTGTGTCTCTGTGTGTGTGTCAGTGTGTCAGTGTGAGTGTGAGTGTGAGTGTGTCTCTGTGTGTGAGTATGTGAGTGTGAGTGCGTGTCTGTGTGTCAGTGCGTCAGTGTGAGTGTGTGTGTGTCTCTCTGTGTGAGTGTGAGTGCACGTCAGTGTGTGTTTGTTAACTGTGTGTGAGTGTGAGTGCATGAGAGTGTGAGTGCGTGTCTGTGTGTGTCAGTGCATCAGTGGAAGTGTCAGTGTGAGTGTGAGTGCGTGTCTGTGTGCGAGTGTGTGTGAGAGTGTGAGTGTGTGTCTGTGTGCGTGTGTGTTTGTGTAACTGTGTGTGAGTGTGTGAGAGTATGAGTGCGTGTCTGTGTGTCAGTGTGTCATTGTGAGTGTGAGTGTGTGTGTCTGTGTGAGAGTGTGAGAGTGTGAGTGAGTGTCTGTGTGTGTTTGTGTAACTGTGTGTGAGTGTGAGAGTGTGAGTGCGTGTCTGTGTGTGTCAGTGCATCAGTGTGAGTGTGTGTCTCTGTATGTGAGAGTGTGAGTGCGTGTCTGTGTGTGTCAGTGCATCAGTGGAAGTGTCAGTGTGAGTGTGAGTGCGTGTCTGTGTGTGTGTGAGAGTGTGAGTGCGTGTCTGTGTGTGTCTGTGTGTGAGTGTGTGTGTGTGAGAGTGAGTGTGTGTCTGTGTGCGTGTGTGTGTTTGTGTAACTGTGTGAGAGTGTGTGAGAGTATGAGTGCGTGTCTGTGTGTCAGTGTGTCATTGTGAGTGTGAGTGTGTGTGTCTGTGTGAGAGTGTGAGTGTGAGTGCGTGTCTCTGTGTGTGTGTTTGTGTAACTGTGTGTGTGTGTGAGTGTGAGTGCGTGTCTGTGTGTGTCAGTGCGTCAGTGTGAGCGTGAGTGTGCGTGTCTCTGTGTGTGCGTGTGTGAGTGTGAGTGTGTGTCTGTGTGTGCGTGTGTGTGCGTGTGTGTGCGTGTGTGTGTGTCTGTGTGTGAGTGTGTGAGTGTGAGTGCGTGTCTCTGTGTGTGCGTGTGTGTGTTGTGTCCGTGTGTGCGTGCGTGTGTGTGAGTTTGAGTGCGTGTCTCTGTGTGTGTGTTTGTGTAACTGTGTGTGAGTGTGTGAGTGTGAGTGTGTGTCTGTGTGTGAGTGTGTGAGTGTGAGTGTGTGTCTCTGTGTCAGTGCGTCAGTGTGAGTGTGAGTGTGTGTGTCTGTGTGTGCGTGTGTGAGTGTTGCGTCCGTGTGTGCGTGCGTGTGTGTGAGTTTGCGTGTCTCTGTGTGTGTGTTTGTGTAACTGTGTGTGAGTGTGTGAGTGTGAGTGCGTGTCTCTGTGTGTCAGTGCGTCAGTGTGAGTGTGAGTGTGTGTGTCTCTGTGTGTGCGTGTGTGAGTGTTGCGTCCGTGTGTGCGTGCGTGTGCGCTTGCTGAGTGACCGCCGGAACCACAGCTTGAGGGCAACGGAGCCGGCGAGAGAGCAGAGACCCCGAGGGGAAGCGCCGCTCGGCCGGGGCGGGGTCGGTACGACGCGTGGGCCACGGCTGGGGTCAGCTGGAGGTGGGCTCCCCCCGACCCTCTCCTGGCCGTGCCCTCCCCGCAGAGGTGCGAAGCCTGCGGGACGGGAAGAATGGGCCAAGTACGAGGAGATGCTGCAGGTGCCGAGTTCCTCGGAATTCTCCGCCCAAGCTGCCCTGAGCCTGCTCCCCAGGCCTGCATCGGGCTCTCCCCTGAGCTCCCCCCTCCGAAGACGCGCCTGCCGCCGGTGCGAAGACCTGCAGACCCTGGTGGTGAGCACGGGTGAGCCAGGAGACGGGGGATGGGCTGCGCACACCGGCGTGGCAGGCCTTCCACGGAGTGAGCCCGTCCAGGGGCAGGACGGAGGGAGCCAGCCCCAGGAGGAGGGGGTGGAGACGGCCCCGCCCCTCTGCCACCTCGGGTACAGAACACTGAGGAGGTCCGGACTTCCAGCCTGAAACCTGGCCCTCCTTGTCACTACGAAGGAATCGCCATCAGCCAGACTTGTCACAAAAAGCCTGCTAGGCTCTCCCAGCTGAACCATTGTTTATGCCGGAGCATAAACAATCTCACAAAACGCCAGCATCAGATAAAGCTGCTTTATGACCATGATGGAGCAAGGGAAAAACAGGATCTGTCCACACTCGTGTGTGAGCGCAGACCAAACAAGAATGCTACCAAACCACAGTGATGGCCAGCGCCCCCCCCCCTTGCTAAGACGCGTGGCTCCTGCTTTGCCAGTCATGGCGCGAGCCCCTCCTTGTCATAGGACTACCCTGCTCCTGAGAACATCCGCTTTAATCCTGAGCAGAGTCATGCCGCCTTGAGCCCTCTCCCAAATCACCCATCGTAAGCCCAGACCCTCTAACCTGTCCCTGCTAACGCCCTCCCATCGAGATGTCTCCTGGCTCCCCACAGGGCGCGGTCTGTCCCTCCTGGCAATGAGTCAGTCCACCCAGCTTTGTCCCACCTCAGGTGTGTTCCTAGTGGTCTTCGCGTGGAGGGCATTTCAGGAGATGTATTTATCAAGGTAGAAGGACAGAACGGAGCTTGTTTAACAGTTCGTAAGCTTGCTTTATAACGCTCAAACACTTCATGGGGTAGGTGGCCTCCATTTGCCCACATATGGCAACCCCACAAATGTTAGCAGGCCTGACTCTAAGGCCGGACTTTTGACTGTACCTCTGGAGAGCAGAGCCACACAGGAAAGTTCACCTGGGGAAAGTGGTTTCTAAGGAGACGGTAAAAATTAGATGAAATGGGCATAGGGTCCAAGGCAGACAAACTGAGAATAGATCCCCAGGATCCAGGAAAACCGTCAGAAGGCAAAGTACAATAACGTTACAACTGACCCTAACATGTGCCCTTTTGGAGACGGCCAGTGGGGACAGCAGGCACTGTGTGAGGCTGAGCCCACAGAGTGCCCATGAGGAGCAGGGGGTCCTGAGGGGCCCAGCAGAGAGAAAGCTCTGCTAGGTGGTGGCTGGGACGCCCTAGGATGCCTAAGTGTCTGCACAAAGTATTTAGTTTTGTTCCGATGTCCCTTGGTGTGCCATCTGATTGTTCTGTAACTTAGAAGGTAGTAAATAGTTTTTATTTGTTCTTAAGCCAGAGCAGAGGACAAGGGTAGCCCCGCAATGACAACCTCAAATGATTTCTTCAAGTGTCTGTATGAACTTACTTCCTGGGTTTAGATATGAAAACCCACCCAGGTAGGTAGGTCTTAATTGGATAGGAACTATTTCCCCCACCCCAAAATTTATTCCTGGCATGTTTAAAAAGTTTTTGTAAATAGCTAACAATTTTATGTGTTAATTATAGCTCAGTAAAGCAGAAAAAATAAATAAAAAGAATAAGTTTCCACTTTCAAGATATCATTCAAATTCAGAACTATAGTTCATGTATGGACTAATGTTTACACTTGCCAATGAGAAATAATACATCTCGTGGTTGGCAAACAAATAAAATCTCAAAGTGGTCAAAGAAAGTAAGCATTATTTTTATTATTAACATTATCATTATTCTTTGCTGCCCACGTGACTGCTACATGTCCAGTGCTGTCCTAGTCATTTACATATAATAACCTCCTTCGTTCCTCGCCCAAACCTGTGAGGTAGGTACTACCATTACCCAATTTCACAGATGAGGAAACTGAGTCACATGAGACTCAAGGAAATGGCCCAAGGCCATACAGAAAGGAGTGGTGTAACTGGATTTAGACCCAGGCCGACTGCCTCCGGCTGTGTGCTTCACATCTGGGCTCTACTGGCCTGGACAGTGGTCAGGGGCCACTTCCCCAAGGGTGTGGTGAGGTTAGCCAGGAGTGGAGGAAGGGCATTTTATGCAGAGGGGACAGCAGGAGCAAAGCCCCCGAGACAGGAATAAGTTTGGTGAGTTGGAAGAATGGAGAGGAGGCCTGTGGGGTTGGAGCACAGTGATGTGGGACAAGAGCGGAAGATGACTTGGGAGGTGACAACAGGGGCTGCATCTTGCTGGGTCCCAAGGAGCCACAGAGGTTCTAGGCAAAGGAAGAGTGACTAATTTCCTCTCTCCAGTCACGGAGCCTCCAGCATCACCTGGAACTTGCCAGGGTTTCTTTGCATGTAAATGACAGAAACGGGAGGCAGGCTCTCACCCAGGATGAGGGCTCCAGGCGTCCTGGCCTTGCCCACCCCAGCTGTGTGGCCTTGGGCAGACTGCTCCACCTTTCTGTGCCTCAGTTTTCTCATCTGCACAATGAGGATAATGAGAGAAACTATCTCAGAGGGCTGTTGAGAGAATTAAATAGGTTAATACGTGTCATATGCTTAGAGTAAGGGTCTGGCCGGTGGTAAGGGCTCTGTAACGTCACATGTCATTTTCTTCACTAGCATAATAAATACGGACTCACATAACTGACAGCCTGACAGCTTCAGGTGAGATTGGAGCCAGGTGCTCACGTGCTATGACCAAGGCGTGGAAAGTTCCTAGGCAGCTTTGGAGCACTGAGCTGGCCTCCCCCTTGCAAGGAAAACCCCGAGAGACACCTCACGGGGACAACACAGCTGTTTTCCACTTCCTCACCCCCGCTTGGGGCCCTTCTCCAGCGAGAACCTGACCTGGGCAGCCTGCAGTTTCGGGGCCAGACTCCGAGAAGGCCAAGGGCACACACAGACTGCGAGCAGGCAGGTGGCACATGCGCCAGCCACAAAGCAGGCAGACACTGTTCCTACCTACGCTGGAGGTCCCAGGAGGCCCAGGTCACGAGCACCTGGCAGAAAAGACCACGCATCTCATGCTGGTGGATTCGGGAGGGGACAGGGTGTCAGACCCAGGGGAAGAGGACAGGATGGGCCTGATGATCAGCAGGGAAGCCAAGGGAGTAGACACAGGGGCGCCCCGTAAGTGGCGAGTAGCCAGCGGGCTGTGGGAATCTCACTCACCAGCCCCCCCAAATGTTCCCACCTGGATCATAGCCCCTGCCCTTGGGCCTTATAGCTGATGTCACTGGCACCTGGGGCAGAAGGCACATGGATGTCCCCAAGGCACAGTGGCCCTAGACAGTATGCTCCTAGCATATGTTTTTTAATGAGGTATTGATACTTTGAGATGTAATCCTTGCTACGGCTAGTGGGTGTATATAAATTATCTCATTTAAGTAGAGATAAAAATGGATGACTTAAGGAATTGAGCAATTTAAAGAATCCTAGATTTGTATCTTTGGGTCCTGCCCTTAGCAGATCCTCAACAAGGGACTCGACAGTAATCAATCAAGGTCCATTGCATGAATACTCTAAATCGAAGCCATTTGAATGAATCAGCCTGAACGATGGCCATGGCACGAAGCCCGCGACTTACCTCATCTGAAAGCCCATCTTATTTTTTCTTTTTTTAAATCAAAACTAGAGAAAAGTTGAAAATAGAGTACAATGAATACTCTTCACCTAGATTAGTCACTTTTGCTGCTAAATTTGGCTTCTCTCCTTCTCTCTTTCTTAACCCACACACGCTCTCTGTCATTTTTGGCTAAATCACTGAAACCAAGTTGTATACATTCTAAATACTTCGGCATGCATCTCCCAAGAGTAAAAATGTTCTCCTGTATAACTAGAGCTCTATTTACTATTACAGAAATAACATTAATTCTAAGAAATTTAAATTCTTAAGTCTAAGAAATTAACATTAATCATGTAATGCCATCTAACAGACAGCCTCTATGTGAAATTCTGCAGTTGTCCTGAAAATAATTTTTCTTGTCCCCTCCCCCTCAGTCTAGGCCTTTACCAAGGCTCATGCTTTGCACTGGTTGGTACCCCTCCCTCCTGTGTTCAGCACCTCTGATTCTCAGTAAATCCCTCCCAGCATTAAGTCAGCATTGCCTCCTCGTACGTTTCACCCCCTTGGCATTCTCCAGCGGTTCTCGATACATTTCTAACAACCTATCTGTAAAACTGAGTGTAGTCCGTTTTCTGTGACAAGATTTTAAAAAA
>CM053508.1:1540196-1583183 GCA_028627145.1 Eidolon dupreanum | reverse complement strand
AACAGTGTGATCACACAAAACTGTTCAGCTCCCTTCAATGTTACTGACAAAGTGGAGAAAGAATTGACAGGTAACTAGTTGGATTATCCTGTCACCGGTGTAGAGAAGAGGCCTTTTTACATTTTTAAAATGACTGGTTTGATGAAATCCAAGAAGGTAGTATTTTGAGTATATTTTCTTGGTTTGGGCTAAGAAATAATTGCCTTCTTCCCCCTCTCCCCCCCCCCCCAAAAGGGCCTGAGCTCTAAATTCAACTCAGTTGCACTTGGTTTGGAAGCCCTACATTTTGGAGAAAAACTAACATTTTCACCCTGTGTGCTTTCACCAAAACTAATAATGATAGTTGGCAGGAATTGATCAAACATATGCCAGGCACTGCAGAGGGGGCTTTAAATATGTTTACACAGGTCATCTTTGCAACAAACCTAATAAGGTACATACTACTATTATTCACGTTTTACAGATGTGGAAACCGAGGCACAGGATACTTAGGTAACTCACTCAAGACTAGGCAGCTTCTAAGTCAATTTGATTTGAATTGGGATAATTGGTCAGTGTAAAGCACACACTATATCGTAATGATATTATAAAGAAAAGAATGTAAAACATCTCAATAATTTTTTTAATATTGACTGCATGTTGAGATAATATCTTGGATACCCTGGATAAGGTAAAATGTTAAAGTTAGTTCAATCTGTTTGCTTTTACTTTTTTTTTTAAATGTGGCTACTAGAAAACTTAGCATCCGCTGTGTGGCCCACACTCGTGGTACACGTTCCACCTCTGTTGGTCCACGCTCCGCTAAAGGCTGAGCTGCACCATTTTGCTTTACGCTCCAATGGAAAGACACAGCTCCAAACTGTAGGCATAGCTCATTACACTGTACTTTGCTTTTTTGCACTTCACCGATGTTGTGTTTTTTACAAATTAAAAGCAAAACCTTCCACCAGCAAAGAGATTACGACTCGCTTTATTGTGATGCCCGCTTTACTTCAGCGGTCCGGAACCAAACCCGCAGCATCTCCGAGGCATGCCCGAATTCACCCTAATGATAAGGTGTGATCTTCCTTCATTGAGAGAGGAATTACGTTTCGTTTACACGTGAGGAAACCAAGCCATAAAACAGTTAAGACCCAAAGTCAAACATTGACCCTGACGCTCTCTTCGAATAGCGTTGAGAACAAGACAGCTCACGCTCTGCTCTTAGCTTTGCTTGCGTGACCCGCTTTCCAGCCTGAAGCCACAGAGTTCAAGACGGTTAATGACTGTCTGAGGTTTAATGTCTAATCAAAGCCAAACATGGCCTTCACTTGTGTTTTTGGCTCTTGCTTTACACCCACTGTACTATGGGCAGAGAGAAGAACAAGGCAAGGTTGAGAATGCCAGATTGTGTGGCTTTTTACCAGGGGTCATGGGATGGTTTTTATGGGGTTTATACTTCAATTATTTAATGATAATCACTGGATTTCCATTTTCAAGGAAAATGTATAAAACACATACTCGTAAGCAATTTCATCGAATGGCGTAAGAACTCCTTAAGAAAGCCAAAGCTATTCGTGAGCTCAGTTGTGGCTCAAACACTGGACTGATTCAGAGCTAAGGCTGGATTTTCATATTTTCCTCTGAAAGGTCCCTAAGCAGAAAATATTTCCTGAAATGTGAGCAGCTCCACAGGCGTCATCTAATAGAACAGGATTTGGCAATTAAAACTAAAGAAGTTCTTGTACTTTCTGCTGAGTTCTTGGTCCAGCCCCACCCCCCACCCCCACCCAGCTCTGAACACTTGACGTCTGTGTTTATTTACTTAGTTCCCTGGAGCACGGGGTAGATTTTCTCTGTCACTGCATTCACCTGTGAGAGCTCTATTTAAAGAGCCATCATACCGTCCTGAACATTTACATGTGAGCCAAGCCCTCGGCTTCACACTTCAGCACTTCCTCTCCCACTTTTTCTCAACATCTCCCTCCCTCCTTGGTCCTCTAATTCTTCTCCCCTCCCTGCAAACATGTAAAGGAAGAAGCTGTGACACTGAAAACCTTCCCAGGACTGGCCTTCCACCCTGCAGCCCCTCCTTAGTGGGGATTAAGTGTACCTCCCCTGTGTCCCAACACTGGGCAGCTGTCCCTGTGCCATTCGGGATCAACCAATGACACTCCAGAGGGCCGTGGTGGGGAGAACAGAGGCCCCGTGCATTTTATTCATAGAATTTGTGTGTGCTTATTTGACCTCCTATATATCGATAGACCCAACTCTTCCATTTCACAATTCCTCACTGTTGAGCCTTATCCTTCTGGACTCATTATATATTTGATACTCTTAATGACAGCATTCCATGTGACATGATAGGAGGTGTACGAAAACCTGGAGGCTCGTTCTAATTACTGTTCTGCTGCTAACTAGCTCTGTGACTTTGGACATGTCATTGAACTTCTCTGAGCCAATTCTTCAATGAACTGGAGAATACCTTAAAGCCCTTTCTCTTCTACGACTCCATGATCCATGACTTTATAGATCATATTTAGTCATCAGTATCTATTTCTTTAAAATCTTTATTTCTTCTAATGCTAGATTCCAAGGGGTTCACACTTCTTAGAGATTTGTGGTTGCCCCAAGAGAAAAAACTTACCAGGTCTCTTGACAAGTGGATAAGATAACTTCCCAGACCTCTGTTCAAGATGGCAGGGTAGGTAAATGCTGTCCTTGACTTTTCCCACAACCACATCAAAATTACAACTAAATTATAGGTCAATCATCAATAAGAACGTCATTAAGATGAACAGAAGTTCTATAACTAAGGACATACAGATGAAGTCATGTCGAGACTGGTAGGAGAGACGAAGACACAAAATGGGCAGACCCCCACACCCTCAGTGTAGCAGTTAAGAAATTGGACGATGTCTCTGTCTTGTTCTCAGCACTCAGGTTCCCTTGAGGAGAGAGAGGTCCCAACACCAACACTGGCCTCCCCAGCCAAGGGCTTCAGTGTCAGGAAAAGAAGTCCTCATGACTCCTGGCTGTGAAAACCAGCAGGGATTGCATCTGAGTGAGACGAAGGGCTGCCGGAGTCCCAGGCACTGTATGTCTTAAAGGGCCCCCACACAAACTTACCTGCTCACAGACTCCCTCACTCTAAGCTCCAGTGCTTGAGTATCAGCTTAGAAAGTGCCAGAGACATACAGGGAATAGCTGAATTGAAGGGCTTGAAGGGCAGAGGTCAGGGCAACCCATTCTAGGGACAGAAGTGCTGGCAAAACCATTGTTACTTTGTTGAGAACTCCTCCCACCCAGCCAGCAGTCACAGGCAGGCACCAAATCTGAATGCTCCATTAACTAGCTAACAACGTTTGCCTTGCCCTGGTGATTCCCTGAGACCCCGCCCCATCAAACCTCTTCCAGATGTTTTTCCACACCAATGGCCTGACTTGGCCTACTGTGAACTTTCCTAAAATCTCTCAAAGGTTCACAAACCCCAAATAAGCAATATCTGGCCTCCGCATGCCCCATACCTCTTGCTACACAGCCTCAGGCCCAGCACCAGTGGCAGCCAGGCTCAGCTCACAGCTTAGCTTCTCTCAGGAGCCTTCAAGCCAGCACAGGTGACGACTATCTGCCGATCACTTTGTAGTTCATACCATGTGGCCTTGGGCCAAGCACAGGCAGCAGCTGATCTTGGCCTGCAACAGACCCCCTGCCAAAAGACCCCAGAACCAGCAAACTGAGTGACCAACTTCAGACCACACCAGAACATCAATCAACCAGCTCCACATATAACACACCCATAGGGCAGACTCTGCAGGCACCAGAGCCCTGCTAAAACAAATCCTGCTCTGCAGTGTCAATTCCTGCACGATAGCTTGTCCCCTGTAATCACGGCAATTCCTCACAGCCAGTCAGCCTGAAAGTCAGTCCCTCCCGCTGACGTTGCAAAGTGATCAAGGTTCAACTACAATAGGAGGGCACGTACAACCCACACAAGGGATACCCCGGAAACATCTGGCTCAGGAGACTAAGGAGACTGCCACTGAGCCCCACAGGACACCGAGTACATAAGGCCACTCTGCCAAGACTGGAAGATAGAGCAGATCTACCTAACACATAGGAACAAACACAAGAAATAAACCCAAATGAGGAGACAAAGACATATGGCCCAAATTAAAGAGAAGGATAAAACTCCAGAAAAAGAACTAAACAAAATGGAGGCAAGCAATTTACCAGACGCAGAGTTCAAAACATTGGTTATGAGGATTCTCAATGAACTTAGGGGAAGAGCGGATGAACTCAGTGAGAGAGTTCAACAAAGAGATAGAAAGCATAAAAATGGAGATAGAGACATAAAAGAACCAGTCAGAAATTAAGAATACAAGTACTGAAATGAAGACTACATTAGGGGGAACCAAAAGTACATTACATGAAGCAGAGGACAGAATCAGCAATTTTGAAGACAAAATAGCAGAAACATCACATTGGAACAGCAAAAAACAGCTTTTTAAAAAATGAGGATAGTTTCAAAGACTTCTGGGAAAACATCAAGCATAACCACATTTGCATCATAGAAGTACCAAAAGAAGAAAAGAGAGAGCAAGAGATTGAGAACCTATTTGAAGAAATAATAATGGAAAACTTCCCTAACCTGGTAAAGCAGATCAACATACAAGTCCAGGAAGCATAGAAAGTACAAAGCAAGATGAACTCAAAGAAGCCCACACCAAGACACATCATAATGCAAATGCCAAAGGCTAAAGACGTAGAGAGGATCTTAAAAGCAGGAAGGGAAGAGCAATTAGTTACCTACCAGAGAGCTCCCACAAGACTGCCAGCTGATTTCTCAACAGAAACTTTGCAGGTCAGAAAGGTCTGGCAAGAAATATTCAAGTGATGAAAAGCAAGGACCTACAACTAAGATTACTCTACTCAGCAAAGCTATCATTTAGAATCAAAGGAGAGATAAAGAGCTTCCCAGACAAGAAAGAGCTAAAAGAGTTTATCACCACCAAACCAATATTACAAAAAATGTTAAAGGGACTTCTTTAAAAAAAAAAAGTAGGAAAAAGATAAAAGGTACAAATAATAAAAGGGCAATAACTATATACCTATCATTAATTACTTTAAATATAAATGGACAAAATGCTCCAATCAAATATGTAGGGTAGCTGAATAAATCAGAAAACAAGACCCGTACATATGTTGCCTACAAGAGATCCACTTCAAATCAAAAGATACACACACTAAAAGTAAAGGGATAGAAAAGGTATTTTAAGCAAATGAAAACTAAATAAAAGCTGGGGTAACAATACTTATATCAGACAAAATAGATTTTTAGAACAAAAGCTATAACAAGAGACAAGGATATTTCATAATGATAAAGAATCACTCCAACAAGAAGATATAACGCTTGTAAACATTTCCACACCCAACATAGGAACACCTAAATATATAAAGCAAATATTGACAGACAAAAAGTAAAAGACCGACAGTAACACAGTCATAGTAGGGGAATTTAACAGCCCACTGACATTAATGGTAGGTCATCCAGGAAGAAAATCAACAAGGAAACAGCAGTCTTAAATGACACATTAGGCCAGATTAATTTAATTGGTAATTTTAGAACATTTCACCCCAAAGCAGCAGAAAATACATTCTTTCCAAGCACACATGAAGCTTTTCCAGGATAAGCCACATTTTAAACCACAAAACAAGTTTTAATAAATTTAAGAAGATTGAAATCATATAAGCATCTTCTCTGATCACAGTGGTATGAAACTAGGACCAATTACAAGAAGAAAACTGAAAAACACACAAACAATGGAAGCTAAATAACATGTTACTAAACAATGAATGGGTTAAAAATGAGGTCAAGGAAATCAAAAGATACCTTGAGACAAATGAAAATGAAAACACAATGATACAGAATCTATGGGACATGGCTAAAGCAGTTCTAAGAGGAAAACTCAGAGCAATACAGGCTACCTTAAGAAACAAAAAAGCCTCAAATAAACTATTGAATCTTAATTCTAAAGGAATTAGAAAAAGAACAGCAAACAAAGCCCAAATTGAGTAGAAGGAAGGAAATAATAAAGACCAGAGTGAAAATAAGCAAAATAGAGTCTAAAAAAAAATACAAAAGATCAATGAAACCAAAAGCTGGTTCTTTGAAAAGATAAACAAAATCTATAAACCTTTGAGTAGACTCATCAAGAAAAGAACCCAAATAACTAAAATCTAAAATCAGAAATGAAAGAGAAATGACAACTGACACCACAGAAATACAAAAGATTATAAGGTATACCACAATTATATACCTACAAATTGGACAACTTGGAAGAAATGAATAAATTCCTAAAAATAGACATTTTCCAAGACTAAATCAAGAAGAAACAGAAAATCTGAATAGACTAATAACTGCTAACAAAATCAAATCAGTAATTAAAAACTCTCAACAAATAAAAGTCCTGGACCAGATGGCTTCACAGGTGAATTTTACCAAACATTCAGAGAAGAATTAACATCTATCCTCCAACTATTCCAAAAAATTCAAGAGGAGGGAAGTCCCCCAAGCTCACAGAAATAAACCCATACCTATATGTTCAATTAATCTATGACAAAGGAGGCAAGAATATACAAAGGGGCAAAGACAGTCTCCTCAATAAATGGTGTAGGGAAAACTGGATGGGCACATGCAAAAAGAATGAAATGAGGTCACTTTCTTACACCATATACAAGAATAAACTCAAAATGGATTAAGGCCTTACATGTAAGACCTGAAACCATAAAACTCATGGTTTATGAAGAAAACATAGGCAGTAAACACTGTGACACTGCTCTTAGTAATTATATATATATATATTTATCTATATTTATCTTAGTAAATATATGTATATTTATCTTCTCAGACAAAGGAAACAAAAGAAAAACAAACAAACAAATGGGACTATAGCAAAGGGAAGAGTTTTTGTACAGTAAAGGAAACCATCAACGAAGCAAATGACAACCTATCAAGTGGGAGAAGATATTCATCAATGATGTATCCAATAAGAGGTTAATATTCAAAATATATAAGATACTCATACAACTTAACACCAAAAAAACAAACAATCCAATTAAAAACTGGGAAGAGGACCTGAATAGACATTTCTCCAAAGAAGACATGGGGGTAGCCAAGACATATAAAACATTATGCTCAATATCACTAATCATCAGAGAAATGCAAATCAAAACCACAATAAGATATCACCTCACACTTGTTGGAGTGGCTACTACCAAAAAGACAAGAAACAAGAGTTGACAAAGATGTGGAGAAAAGCAAACTCTTGTACATTGTTGGTAGGAATGTAAATTGGTACAGCCATTATGGAAAACAGTACAGAGGTTCCTCAAAAAATTATAAACAGAATTACCACATGACCCAGCAATTCCACTTCTGGGTATTTATTCAAAGAAACCCAAAACGCTAACTCAAAAAGACATATTCATGTCTTTGTTGATCGTAGTGTTACTTAAACTGCAACGTTATTAACAATAGCCAAGATATGGAAGTGTCCATCGATAGATGGGATAGAGAAGAGGTAATACATGTATACAATGGAATATTACTTAGCCATAAAAAAGAATGAAATCTTGCCATTTCTGACAGTACATGTGGACCTAGAGGGAATTGTGCTAAGTGAAGTAAGTCAGAGAAAGACGAGTACCACATGATTTCACTTACATGTGGAATCTAAAAAACAAAATAAATGAATAAACAAAACAGAAACAAAGTAAGTGAATAAAAAAAAAAAAACAGAAACAAACCATAGATAAAGAGAAAAAACTGATGGTTGCCATGTAGAAGAAGAATTTGGGGGCTAGTGAAAAGGTGAAAGGGAGTAAGAAGTTAAAAATGCCAGTTATAAAATTAATCATGGGGATGTAAAGTACAGCATAAGGAATATAGTCAATAATATTCTAATAACTATGTGGGGTGTCAGATGGGTACAAGGGCAATCGCTTCATAAGCATATAAATGTCTAATCACTGTGTTGTAAACTTGAAACTAACGTAGTATTGTATGTCAACTATAATTGAAAAAAATTTTTAATTAAAAAAAAAGATAGTCCCATTTCACACTCCGGGACAATGCCCAAGTTATAATGCCCAAGTTTTTACAAGTTACTGGAGTTTTAAAAAACATTTTTTAAAAAACTTAAAGGGGAAGAAATTAACTCACAAAAGGGTAACTTATAGGACATGGAATATGAATAAGACCTACATTTACTTGTATAAGAACTCCAGAAAGGTCTTATCATTTATTTATTTGTTTCTTTGTTTGCTTGTTTTTGGACTCCTGGCTAAAAGGAAGCACTCCTCCACCCCACGGGGAACTTCCGGAATTATCACCAGGATCTTCAAAACCTGTCAGTTCGCACACTGCCGCCAGTTACATATCACAAAAGACACCCTGAGCTCTCTGACCCTGCCCGGAAGCCTCCCAGCTCCCTCTTGGCCTGGCCAGTCGAGGCTGCCCGCCTCCTGGCCTCCACCATCCTGGCCAGCCTTTCCCATTGCTGCTGCAACATTATTAACAAGAGCCAAGATATGGAAGTGTCCATCGATAGATGGGATAGAGAAGAGGTAATACATGTATACAATGGAATATTACTTAGCCATAAAACACAGCATCCAGGGCTCTCCCCCTCACCCAGCATCCCTGGCATTTTCCCACCTCAGTAGCTGCTCAGTCTCTTCCCTCCCAGCATTGCCCTTGACCTTTGCCACCTGACCCATCCAACCAGAAAGATGTTAACGTGACATCTTTCTTTTTTCTAATTTATTTTTCAATTACAGTTGACGTACGGTTGTATTAGTTTATATTATATTAGTTTCAGGTGTACCAGATAGTAATTAGACATTAATATAATTTATGAAGTAATCATCCTGATAAGTCTAGTACCCACCTGGCGCCATACATAGTTATTACACTGTTATTGACTATGTTGTTGATTATGCTGTACTTTACATCCCCGAGACTGTTTTTATAACTGGAGAGTTATACTTAATCCGTTCCCCTTTTTCACCAACCCCCCTGTCCCCGCATCTGGCAACCATCAAAATGTTTTCTGTATCTACGAGTTTGTTTCTGTTTTGTTTGTTCAAAACACAACCTTTTTCACGATAGGCTTTTTCTCTTTCAAAACCACATAGCCCAGCATCATCCAAGAGAAACAAATGTTAAGTCACGCATGTAAATTTTTCTAGCAGTTATATTATAAAAGAAAAAAAGATGAAATCGATTTTAATAACATTTCATTTAACCTAATATATACCCAAAATATTATTTTTAACACATAACAAACTATAATTAAAAGATAAATTTTTAACATTAAAAACTATTTATAAGTTATTTTATTTAGGTCTCATAAAGTTTAAAATTGAAAAAGTAGATTCACACACCCATGTTGTTCTAAACATACTAAGAAGTCTGCCTGTAACTGAACTCAGTATTGTTCTTCACATTTAAACCTAAATTATTTAAAATGAAGTAGCACTGAATTTTCGGCTCCTCGGTCTCCCTAGCTGCATTTCTGGTGTTTGGTGGCCCCGTGTGACAGTGGAACTGTATGGGCCTGGGCAGCCATGACAGTGAGCCTCCTCAGAGACCATCATCCCATTCGGCTTTGTTGGGAGGGTTTCGTTTGTGTGTCAAGTCGGATAGATCACAAAGCCCCAGAGGGCAGAACTGTGTCTTCTCTCCTTTCTCCTCCCCCAGCGCCTAGCACTCAGCCCATCCCTCGAGGCTCATGGAGAAATGCAAGCAAGAGTCAGTGAATAAGCCAACTTCCTATTAGGTTACGAGCTATTAGAATGTTTTATTCTTTTTAGCATTTTTTATTGTACTAACGCCAGGCCTTGCCCACAAAGGAGAGCCAACAAGCATTTCTTCTTCACCGAGGTAAATTCAAGATGTTATTGTCTCATAAGTTTCATTTTCCATATTACTTTATACTCACACGTAGAAGAAGTATGTCAAACATTAAAAATAGCTCCAAGGGTTTACCTCTTGAAAACTCCTTTCCCTGTTAAAATCAGTGAACTTGGCCAATGGACGCGTGAGGACCACACCGTCCTGCAAGAGCAGAAGCACCTCCTGAAGCAGCACCTCAGCGTGGAGTTCTGACCCATTCGCTTTTCCTCTCCCTGGTGCATTCATTATTTGCTGAATTGAACACCTGACTTCTAAAGAGATACGGGCACTCTATAAAAAACTTAAAACAGGATTTCAACAAGGAAAAAAAGACTCAGAAGGAAGAGGACAATGGCACACGGAGTAGAGGTCAGCTGGTAGCAACCCCTCCTGGGGCAGGCCGGCCACGCCGGCGCGGTAGGGCCATGCGGGCTGCAGCCAAAGGACACACATCTTCAGGACATGTGCAGTGTTATCTGGTCATCAGTACCTTGGGGGACAAACCTTGTTTCTGTGACAGAGGTATTTCTATCAAAGAGTGAGACTGGTTTCTTATCAAAAAATCTCAGCAAAACATGGAATGAGTCTCGTTCTTGGAAAAACTCCTGATTGGGCAAGGTGGGGTGGGGGAGGGAAGCTGAGACAGATCCAGACGCAGGTCCTGAGCTTAGTCACGGAGCACAGACACAGTGCTCACATCCACGCCTGGGGACGTCATTCTGGAGATGCCGGAGCATTCTGGGGGCAGGAACCTAAGAGTTTACAGCCTTCTGCCCAAGCTCTCCCCGGGTCAGTGCCCACCCCAAGGAGAGGGCATTGGTGCGTGCTCGCTCTCCCTCCCCCTCTCCCCTTCTCCCATTCTCCCTCTCTCTCTTCTTCTCTCCCTGCAATGAGATGGAATTAATGTAACTTTGGGAGGCTCATACCCGATTTACCTCACCCTGCAAGTTCTCCATATGTTGCTGGTAAGTGGGTTAACCTTGCACTCAGCGTATTCCCTGCCACTTACCCTAACTAAGTCCTTGTGACAGATGTCAGAATGCCAACTGAAGTTCTCCTACGACACACCGGCATTTGTCACTGCTCTAGTCCAGTGGCTCTTCTCTACAATTCTATTTATCCAACAGCATCCAACAGGAGAGAAGGTAGATCTGTTCAGAAGAAACAGCCCAGCACGGATACCACACGACCTGGTTTCGTAATGATTCCGGTGTGACCGGGGGTCCACTCAGATCTACCCCTTTCTTGTTTTTTTTTTTTTTCCTGTGTCATTTCTCAATGTATCAGGAGCGACTGAAATTTTGTTTTGAAAAAATTAAACTCACAAGACTATCCAGGGGAGCCATTATAAATGAAACCTCACTTTTAAGTCCAAAATGTTCCACCCAAATTGGAATTTCCTGTCAAGTTTCCTCCCTTGAATATCTTTCCTTATAGCTGCATGATTTCCAATTGATTTTATATTTAGTAGTGGTTCCCAGAATTCCTAAGACAATAGACATTTTCCAAAAAAAAAAAAAAAAAAGCAACATGACTAAACGAAAACTCACATTCGGGGAAGTATGGCGGGGGAAGAGATGTGATTCAGAAGTAACCTTTATCACTAGATGAAGGATGGTATAAGACAGACTTTCTGGAGGGCAAGGTTAAGTGCCTGGATTAGTCAGGACTCTTTAGGATGCAAATGACGGAAACCCAACTCAAACTGCTTGAGCAAAAGGGCCGTGTGCTGACTTATGTATCTGCGATATTTATGCATGGATACGGACTTCAGGCAGGGCTGGACCTAGGTACCGAAACAAAGTTGTCAGGACTCTGACACTTACGATCTTCACTTCTCAGGTTGGCCTTCCTCTGAATTGTAAAACGTTTGCGTTCTCTCCTGTTGCAGCGGAAAGGCTTACTGGCTGTTCTAGACCACACACTCTTGGCTTAGAAATCCTAGCGGGAAGAGAATCTCTCTCTATGTAAATAAATCGGTCTCTCAGAAGAATTCTCATTGGCCCTGGTTTCATCACGTGCCTTCCTCTGCAAGAATCGTTGCTTCATAAGAATCAGGTACTGAGATTAGTTGGAACAGATCACAGGTGCAGATCTGTGGTGAGACGTGGGGCGAGCAGGGGGTTATCTGTCAGAAGGAGAATGGGAGTTAAATACTCCAGTGGCTGCACTGAGGGATGGCTTGGAGGAGTAGCAATTACTTCCCCAAATTTTCACTTAAAATGCATCTGCTAGGTGGCTACTTTGGGCTATATAGTGAGCGAACAGATTTAAATGCCTGTTCTCATGCAGTTAAGCATCTACTACAATAATCTTCACCAAGATTAAAAAGCCGTAACAACTAATGCAAAAGTGACCCTTGATGAGATCCTGGATTAAAAAACTGTAAAGGATCTTTTAGAGATAATTGAGGAAATTTGACCATGGAGTGTATATTGGATGAGTATTGTGTCATTGGTAAATAATTTCTGGAGTTTGTTTTATGGTTGTAAGAGAATATTCTCGCTCTTAAGAGATACACACTAAAGTATTTACAGCTAAAGGGTCGTGATGCCTGCAACTCATTCTCAAATGACTCAGCAAAAAATAAAATGTGTGTGTGTGTTCTTCACCACCAAGCCATCTCTAGACCACCTCAAAGAAACATACAATCCAAGTAATGGCATATTTTCTATACAAACCCTGGTCAAAGCATGTCTTTTAGCCCCTTTCTAAACTGATAAGAACCTAAACTCAACCTCCGTAGAAATCTTAAAAAGCCCAGTCTCCATTGCTGTGGGAATTTAGTGAAATCAAGTTACTTTAGCCACATTTAATCCTAATCGTTGGCAGAAAGGGCTTGCACGTCTGGTTTCACGTGATCTCGGGCTTGGTCCCAGCCAGGGGACAGGGTGCCGTGCTGGAGAGCCTCTTCGTATCGGAGCATCTACACTGGATTGTAAAACTTTATCCAGCCACCAAACAAGCCCCACTCTATCCTCCAGCTACAGCCCTTTCTCCCTACCAAGCCCAGAAGGGGCCGGACGCCTCCGCGTCGGCGTCCTACTGCTGTGTGGTCATTGGCCTTACGGTCCGGATTTATTCCCGTCGGGTCTGGGGGTCGGAAGGCTGAAGGCGAGGTCGTTGCCGGAACTGCACAGGAGCTAGACGCCGCCTGCACTCCTCGCTCCTGGCCCCTGCCTCACCGCTCCCCAGCCTCTCGCTGGCCTCGTCACATCTCCCACCGCCCTCTCTGACCTGCCTGCGTCCTATCACGACGTCTGCCTCACCTGGGTGATTCCCGTCTCAAGCTCCTTAACGTGAGCACGTCTGCCATGTTCGCTTTGTCGTGTCAGGTAACAGTCCCAGCTCCGGGGACTAAGAACATCGTCATCTCGGAGGGCGGAAGGTGTTTTGCAAAGCATCACGACCTGTTGAAAGTGTACATTTGCCAAAGGAGAGGAAGGAAGGCGAATGATCTGCAGCTGTCTGCTCCTGGATGGTGCAAACTTACAGTCTGGGGGGAGGAGAGAGGGACCCAGCGGACAGACGTGGAGGTGGCTTCCAGACCACTTGCCGTCTCACTCCCTGGCTCCCCTACTAGGGGCTGCATTTCATCCTCTGAAATACTCCTGGCAGGTAGACGTACACTTCATTCACAACTCCTTAAAAAATGCCGCCACCCCGAGCATGTTCGGGCATTCAGAAATTAAGGTTAAGAAGTCAGTAGTGAAAGTGGGTAGAAGAAGGAAACGGGAAAAGAAAGTGTCCCCTGAGCCATCCCTTCGTCCTTCCCCACTGAAAGTCACAACCCTCCAGGGACCCCATGCCTGGGCGTCCCTAGCACTATTATTCTTGTCCCTCTGGCTTTCAGAGACCACAACCTGAGATGATCATATTTCCTACCCCAAATTTACAACCTAAATTATTTGATCTTGAGACTGGAGAAAAGACTTCGCCCAACCTTGCTCAGAATCCTTGACCAACCTTAGCTCCTCGCCTCTGCCCCTGAGGCCAGGGCAAAGTCCCTGTCTGGTCCATGCCCAGGAGGTGATGGACTTACCAGGATCTAACCCACCTGTCTGCAAGGGGAGCCTAGAAGATGGGCCAAAACAGGTCTTTTGCTCTGCAGGTCACCATAGTCCATTACGACTGTACCTATAGGGGGCAGTCAGGGCTCCATTGTTTCACTCTCCTCCCTCCTTCCTCTCCTCTCCCAGGACCCCCTTTGCTGTCCCAGGCCCCACTGGCTCCGGTGCCAATCCAGAGGGAAGGCATCTGATGCTCAGAGTTCCCAGCACTCCTCAAGGGCCCCAGGGTCCCTCCGATTCTTCAGCATGTAATAGCATGAAGTGGACATGACTTTCTCCCAATGGCACTGACCACTTCTCATAGCTGGGCCAAGCTAGCAATGTCCTCATCTCTCCTCCGCCACGGTTACCCCATCCTTTCTAATTATCCCACAAATCCCTCATGGTGAGGAGAAGTTCATGGGGGGGGGGGGAAGAGCTCTCTGTCCTGCTACCACATTTTTCTGGCTTTGTCTCCAGAGAGCAGAGCCATCACTTTGCGTTTGTGAGATCACTTCCTCAGGGTGGATCATTTAGATGAAACGAGGCCAATCAACAGAATTTCATTCTTCTCAGGTGTCAGCTAACCTCTAATCCTCCCGTGGGCAATGTTGAAAGAGAATAATCATGCATAATCTATGAGGTTTCAGTACATTACAAAAAATTTTATTACTTATCCATTTAACAAATATTTATTGAAATCAACGATATGCCAGGCCTCCCATGTTTAGTGGTAAACTAAGCAGACATAATCACTACAACCATGGCCCTGACAGTCTAGTGGGGTCCTCTCCCACTAGACTACGCAAATGAATACAATGACCAGTCGCCTTTTGCAAGACCTAAAGATATCACATATCCAGGCAACAAACATCAATGACTGCTAAGACCAGTAGGGAACAGGTAGACTGGGGATTCTGCAAGGATGAGGTGGAGAGTCAGGCAAACACCACCTGAACCCTAAAATCAATCTTAATGTCAAGAAGAGGGAAATTCATTCCGTGGAGCGGGGCAGTGGGAAGTACACTTCGCCACCCATGAAGATCTTTGGTCAAAAAAAAAAAAAATCACTTGACTCTGATCAAGCTTTTAGATCTGCCTAGCAGGTTACAAGAAACACAGAGGTTATAGAAACGTGTTAAATAAAACCTCATGGATACAATCAACCCAATCCAGTATGTGGGAAAGTTTATAGGATATATGACTCATTTTCATCAACAAGCATCTTGAAAAACAAATAGGAGGAAAGGGTGTTTTAAATTAAGAAAGACCTGAGAGACATGTCACCCAAGGCTGTGTATGGAGCTTGTTTTGATCTGGTTTAAACAAACCAACTGTAAAAATACATTTTTGGGACAACTGGAGAAAGTTGGGCATGGACTGCTTATAATAACGTTAAGGAATTTTTGTTAATTTTGTTGGTGTTTTACTTTTAAAGACCTTATCTGTTAGAGAAACATACTGAACTATTATATTACGAGTGAAGTGATATGATATATGAGATTTGCTTTAAAATACTCTAAAATAAAATGTGGGAATGGAGACGGATAAAACAAGAATGGCAGGAGGTTAGAGATCCATGTACCCATGGGAGATGGGTACATTGCAGCTCAGTGTCCGATTTTCTTTATTTCATGTATATCTAGAATTTTCCATAATAAAAAAAAATCGTAAATTTTAATATGTAAATTATAAATTATAATTTATAATTTTATTAAAATTATATGTAAATCTATACATATATATAGATAGATAGATTATATTTTTAAATATATACAAATCAATGTGCTGTGGTAGAGATTACTGCATATTCCACATCATTTTCTCTTTCTTTCTCAGGAAGGGAACCCTTGTAATATTGAAGACAGCAATAGCCAACCAAAGATTGCGTGTCCCATTCTCCCTTATTTCTATTTGTAGCCATCAAACAAAGTTCTGGCCAATGAGATGTAGATGCATGCAAAATTAAAGAGTAGGACTTCTGAGGAAACTCCTTAAAGGGACCTAACTTAAAGGTATTCTTTTAGCCCTCCCCTCCTTCCTCTTTAGTTCTGGGATGTCTACATGATAGCCGGCACCCTAGCAGCTATATTGGACCATATAGTGCTGTTGAAGATAAGAGATATAAGAAGGTGATGGAACACAAAAATTAAAAGGGTGCCCTATGACTGCCATATCAGCCCTGGTTAGCCTGCTTCTTGGCATCATTTATATAAGAGAATAACGCCTTGTATGTTTAAGCCACTGTAGCAGGGTTTTTGTCACCAAACACAATTTGTCAGTCAAATGCAATTCCCACATGACACAATGGCTATATTGATTTAAAAAAAAAAAAAAAAAAAAAAGACTACTACAAGAGAATGTAGAACAGATGAGGCCAGGGAAAACCTTTCTGAGGAACTGACACTTAACTTGAGATCTGAAAGATGAATAGGAGTTAGCCATCGGTATATGTCCATCAGATACTAAAATAGGAAGGATACTGAGGGGGGTGGGGGGAGATGCCCGAGTCACATCCTGAAATTTAATAGAATACTATGCTCTTCCCAAGCTTCAATAAATATTTGCTGAATGAATGAGGGCCATAGGTAATCAATAGGGACACAGACTGTTGGTGACATAAGCCGTGGTAGGTGGTGGTGTACAGTGTGGCAGTTGGCAGTCTTGATGACCTGACTCCAGTACACGCATTCTCCCCTTTTTTCAGAGTGTGGATTTCAGAAGCTCTGCCCATTTTTTGCTTGGGGAAAACCTAACTCAGTGAGAAGGAAAAGTTGTCCACCAGGATCTGAATACTTCCCAAGCCATCCCCATCTCCCCTACCTCCAGCACTACCACACCGAGACAGTTCAGGTTGCCTCTAATCTCCCCAGGACAAAGAATCCCAGGATTAGATCTGAGACTCTGGAGACATCAAGCTGGAAACAAGAGTACAGCCCGGCCTCAGAGGACCCGAGCCCAGCCTGGAAGAAGAGCAGGGTCAGGAGCCTCAGCGGAGGTCGTCCGCTCTGAAAGTGGGAGCGTTTGCTTAGTCGGCCAGATGGAGACTCATTCCAGTCACTCCCTCGCTCAGATGTGAGCTCGTATGAGTCCCCTTACCTCCCTGAATCTCAGCAGTTTTTGTATAATGATGGTTGAAAATGATGGTTGATGCCCCTCGCATCCTCAGGAATGAAAATGTGAATTTTCAGTTGTTCTGATAACTTCTGGACAAGCATGTAAGGACACTTCATTATCAGAAAGAAATCTTTCCAAGAACTGAATCTGGACACACAAGGAGTCCAGAAAGTGGTGCAAAGCCATCATTTTCCCTCACCTCTGGCCATGCCATAAATGGAAATCTTGGATTCCTCCTCTTTCTGACCTCCCTCCGCTTCCTCCCTTCCCCACCCACAACCTCATCTATCTTTTCTAGCTCGTCTTTCCCTGGGGCCAGAGGGAAATCCAGAAACCAGTAAGGCTCTGCCCGCGTGGGGTGGGGGCGAGAGGGAAGGGGCTCTGCTGAGCTCTACTGAGCCTCAGGTAAGGAGACGCGGATAGATTGCAGATTCTTCACATAGAGAATGGAGCATCACACGCAAAACGGTCTCCTGACAGCTTTTGAGACACAGCTGTGGTATATTACAACAGTCACTGTCTCTTTGCTCGGCTTCCCATCAGCTCCCTACCAAAGGAAAGGGGCAGGGAGTGGGAGGATAGAGAGTAAGGAGGAAGAAAATTCCATCCTGCTGTAAATACACATGATCATAAAACACCTTGAACTTCAGGACCTTTTGTAACAACGTAAAGGCAAATACTAGCAGCTCTATCTTGGGTCCACTTTTAAGGGCCTTTGTGTGCACTGACCCCACCCAGATAATCCGAGGAAATCTATCTTAAAGTTAGCCGATTAGGAAGCTTCATTCCAACCTGAGTTCTAGATGGAAACTTAGAGAAAGTGGATGCAGAGTTATCATCGGCTAATTCTTAAATTACTTAGTAACTTAACTCTTGATCCTCTTCAGGACTATAAACCATTTCCTGCTTTTTCAAACTTAATCTTTTAATGAAGAGCTTTTGTTTTCTCAGACGATGCGATTAGGTACCTAATTTCAACAAGAGTCTTCTATTTACTTAAAGGATTTAACCAATACCATTAGTTAGCAAAAAATTAGAAATGAAAAAAACCTTCAATGTCCTTCTCATACAACTCTGTGTCTGAACCAGTCGACACACACGCATGCACACATGCACACACACACACGCACACACACACGCACACACACGCGCACACACACACGAAGGGAAAAGTCTGGATTTCTTCAACGTGCCTGAAAGAGCCTCCACCCGAAGAGACATGCCCATCACGCCGCCTGCAACTGAACCATTCACAGTGTTTCATTTACTCACGCCACACTCAGATGAGCAAAGAAAATGTCGTTTCTTTCTTTCTTTATAAATCGTCAGGTGGCCCTCGTAGTTTGGTCGAATCCAGAAACTGACTCCAATGCAATAATTAAAACAATCCCTCTAGTTAAATGTTCAGTCTACGTAAGCAAAAAACCTAATTTCGTAGATTTTTTGTCTTTGAACCACCACCACCACCACCACCACCCCAGTGCCTCTCCAAAGACCATGTCTAAAGGACTGAGGTCAAGATTATGGCCTCGCAGAGGTGGCGAAGTCCTGTGTTTTGCTTGCCCATTGGTCTCGTCTGTGGAGCGGTTGGGCCAGTCGGCTCCCTAGACGGGGAATGGCCCAGACGTGGCTGGTCCTGTGGCGTCTCCGAGGGTCAGTGGCCATGGTTACAGCCCCCAGGGCTCGGTGCCTGCCCAGAGGTCCCTGCCAGCCTCCTCTGCAGCAGTTCCCTGCCGCTGCTATAGCGAATCCACATTTCCTCACTTCCTCATGTCCTCCCAGCCTACGGCCAGGCTGGGGACTGAATCGAAATCAAAACTATGTTTTAACAATCAAAACGGACCCATTATCTTGTTGTCTCATGGCTATGTGCCCTCCATCTAATGCTCCCAAACCCATTGCTTCATGGGGTGCAAAGTCCCCTGGGGAACAAGATTTATCTGAAAATACTTCTGAAGAGTACTCCGATTTTTCTCACGTAGAAATATGGGTGGACTGAAGAGGTAGGAAAAGGCGGGTTAAGCTAGAATTCAAAATGAAAACTGGTTAAAGCCGTTTCAAGCAAAGTCCTGAACTGAAAAGAGAAATTTCTCTTTAAATGGCTCATCACATGGTTCTCACAATAGGCCAAAGGCATGAGGCAGTTGGAGAGGGGGTGCTTTTAGTCAGCAGTCCCAACCTGTCTGGCACCAGGGACCAACACTGCTATGAGAATCTAACGCCTGATGACCTGAGGCGGAGCTGAGGTGGTGATGCTGGTGCTGAGGAGTGGCTGCAGACACAGATGAAGTTTTTTCTGCTCCCCTGCAGCTCACCTCCTGCTGTGCGGCCTGGTTCCTAACAGGCCACAGGCCACTCCATAGCCCCAGGGCTGGGGACCCATGCTTTTAGTTACAGACTCTGAGAACTGTTCATAAGAGAGTGTTGAAAACTTTTAGGCCTCTTGTTGACAGTTACAAATTTCTACCACCCCCGACATAGCCTACTGCCAAATCATTAAGTTTCTAAATTCATTTGGCTGAGTACACTGTGCACTTGAATTGAATCGCAAAAGAACTATTCCTTTGAGAAATAGTGAGATAACGGGGTTTGGTCTGTCATTAAAAATCCAACTCAAAGTCCCATCATTCACTGGGTCAAAGGACCTTCTGATGAAAAGAGGCTTTCGACAGAGTTGTACACATTTTAATTATGGGAGAGCTGGGGCAGAGTTCGGTACGATGGCCTTTACTTAAAAGACACAATAAACGAGGGAACTTGGAGTGCTGTGGGCTTGAACTTGAAGACAGAGAGGAGAACGTAAGGACTATTCACAGGCCTCCTTTGGGGGAACCATTTCTGATGGGTCGCACCCAAACCCACAGGGTGTGGGAGAACCTGGGGACACTCATTTCAATTTCGTTTTTAAGAAAGAAAAGAAAAAAAAAAAGATTTCTGACCATGGGGTCAGCTTCTTCAGGGTTGCTACGATGGGGCTGGGGTCTCACCAAGGGGAGGTCCTCGGGGGTGGTCACAATTCGTTCCCTCGCTATTTTTTCCCATCTGTCATCTTTCCAGGACAATGCAGAATCCACCACACGGGATTGTTTGACAGTTCACAGAGCTTCGTGCTGTGGGGATACGCTCACGACACACTGGCTAGTGAAGAAAGCAGTTCACAGTACAGTCTCTATAACTCCGACCTTGTTTCAAGCACACGTGAAGATGTCCTTTACGTAGGTGAGTACGGCGTGTGCAGGGACGGCACAGAATTCTCAGCGTGGAAGCTCCGTGAGTTATCTTTTAACTTGTTTCCATCTACTTTTTGTATTCTCCAATTTTTTCACAATCAATATATATTGCTTTTGTTTTCCTAAAAATAAAGATTAAGACAAAAATGTCACGTAAGCTTCTTGCTGGAGAGAACAAAGTTTAAATTCTATCTCCCACTCCTTTCGCATAAGAGCCTATCTTCCGACGAATGAAAAGCAAACTATACAGAAGACAATCGAGGGGACACGAATTCTTGGATGAACTCCCAGGGACTCTGGGAACCAGAGGGTGCTCGGAGCAGCTTGGCAGACCCTGGGGGTCTGGGAGGGAGGGGTCTCCACTCTGCGGAGAACCCGCTCTTCTTTCTCTGGGGGATAGAGGGTGCTCCCCTGGAGCCGTCTGCTGGGTCTGGATGACTCGGGAGGTTCACACATGGGGTGAGGCGGCAGAGACCCTGGGCTGGGCTAGGTGGGTCTTTAAGGCGCCAGGTGTGAAGCAGGGAGGGTGGAGTCACAGCCTGTCTGCCAGCCTGGCCCGTTCTGTTTGGCAGGTGGGTGTGGAGGACAGAACGTCCATTGCAGCTGTGAGCACAGGGAGCCCAGCCAGACACAGGTGGCTCCCGCGGCCGTCTGCTCTGGGAGGGGACGCCCTGCCCGATGCCAGGTTTCTGAACGGTGCCCCGCGCCCACCCCCACCCCCGACTCCAGGCATTACGGTCTAACGAAAAGAGTGCATGACCAAGTTCGAATCGGTTACCTAATAGCTACACGACCTTGGGTAACCACGTAGCCTCCTGAGACCCCATCCTCAGGAGGAAAACGACAGGAATCTGATTGAGCCATTGCGAGTTTTCAAGGAGAACACGCATATTAAAGACCCTGCGTTGTACAGTAGTAAACACAGGTTTGTCATAGGAGATGGGGTCTAGCCTTCTGCACCCTTTTGCCCATCGTGGCCAGACCTGGGAGACAAGAGTCACAGTCACAAGCCACCGAGACAAAGAGGTCCTTGCCCGCCTTTGCCATCTCATCTGCCACGCTCCTCAGCAGGCCCCACCGTCCAGCAGAGCGCCCACTCATAGCCTGCCCAGGACAATGATGGTCTGTAATGGCTGCGGAGGAAGTTGTACGGGAAGTTCCAGCTAAAACCCTGAGGCGACAGATAAAAGACATCAAACTGAGTCGTGAGACAACCACCCTGGATCCCCAGCAAAGGGTCAGTGGCCGAGAGCTGCCAGGCCAGAGGCCAGGAGACCCCAACTCCCACCCACATGAAGGGGGCCACGGTTTGCAAGAGGCTTTGAAGGATCTGCTCGTGGGCGAGTCCCACCTGCCCTCAAGAGGAAGAACAAAGGTTGGGTCTCTTCACCTCCATTCAAGAGAGCAGGGCTTTAAGATCACTCAGACACGGGGCATGAATATGAGTCCCTTACAGTCTGGGGACGGGGACCAAGGAGGCTGGCGACCCCCGCCAAATGAGAGGCCTACAGGGTGAAGCTAGCACGCAGGGCAAGAGGCGCCCGCCTGGGAAAGGCCTGCCCTCCCACAGCCTGTGGGGGCCAATGCGTCCAGAAGTTCCTCAGGACCTCTCTGGGTGGGCTAAGTGGGTTCCGAGCTGCTGTCGACCCCAAGGCCTCAGGTCTGGGGCGCAAAGCAGACCTGCTTCCGCCTGAACCAAGGCAACTACGCGTGAAACTCCCTGCGGTGACCCGACGCGGCGGGAGGGGGCTTCCGAAGGACCCAGGGACGGCTGCGCTGGGCGGGAACAAGCCAGGCGCTCTGAGGTCCTGCCAGGCCAGCCCGCCCAGGACCAGCCAACGGCAGTGAGTGCTGGAAACGGGAGGACTCTTCCCCCCAGCGCCCCCCCACACCCCCACACCCCCATCCTACTCCATCCCCACCCCACCCCCGCACCTGCACCGCATCCCAGCGAGGCCACGAACGACCTGGGCGGCGCGGGAGGAGGAGGTGAGCAAGAACCGGAGAGCTGACCTCATCCCACCGCGCATGCGCACTGCCCGCCCCCGGCCTGCGCCCCGCGAACGGCGATGGGGAGACCCAGAGCATCACCCGAGAGCGCACGGCACGTTCTGATTTCTGGGCGCGACAAGTGGCTCCGCCGCTCGGCAATGCCTCAGAGGGGCCCGGACAGTCTTAAGAGTTTTCATCCAGATGTGATTCTCCCCCCTCCACCCCAGGAATTTGCTTATTCGGGGTACCGATGCGTTCATCACGTGTTTGTGGGGCGCCGTGGCACGCCCCGCCCCCAAGCGCTCCTGGAAGGTCACTGACGTCTTACGAGCCCCGGAGAATGTGTCATCCCCAAGTTAGGGATGAGGAAGCCGAGGCGCGCAGAAGCGAAGTACCTTGTCCCACACCACCTGGTGTGGGGTCACGCATAGGGTGGGCAGCTGACCGGAGCCTGGACCAGGGCTCAGACGTCAGAGCTTGGGCAGAGTGGGTGGGCGCCACCCTGCCGCAGACCCAGCCAGGGCTCAGATGCACAGTTGCGCCTTGGGGTGGGGTGAGTCAGAGGTGAGGGCGGGAGAGGTCACCTCCCACAGCCCTAGCTTTGTCCATCACCCTTCCAGACCTTTTTGATTAACTTTTATTTACCATTTTCTTCTCGGTGACCTTGACAACACTCGCTCTTTGAAATGGTCTGCCCAAAGGATTTCAAGAGGTCACGTCTGGCACTGGGTCTGGGATAAAAGGGCCCTTCTTTCCTGCATGTGGAGCCCAGCTGGGCCGAGGTATTTTGCCATAGAAGCCAGCCTTGAAATGGCCGTGTAACGCATAATCGCTTCAAGACCAGGCCTCATTTTTCTCTCACTTCCTTAGGGGGTTTTCTCAGACCCTGGGAGCAGAGGGGGCCGTCCAGAGGGGTCCGCCCTTCCTACTGGGAATGCGGTTCACAGTCCTGTCACTGCCAGCCTTCCCAGTGAGGCCCAGAGAGGGTCCCTCCATTTACAGCTGGACAGTTGTGGCCTCAGGAATAACCGTATACTCCCCAGGAATCTCTCACGAGGACCAGAACTGGCGTCTTTGACATTTTCAGTGTTATGGGTCTTCGGCCCCAAAAGATAACTGCTAAAAGGCCTCACTCAGTCCACAGAAGTTACCGACTTTGAACTAAACTCTGCCTGGCACATTGCTAGTGCTGAGGAAGAAATGCCCGGCGGGAGAAGAAACCGAAGAAACCCATCAGACAAACGAGAGAGGGAGAAAGGAGACCTCAGATGGTCGCTGTTACCCCAAGAACAGCCTCCTCTCTTCTGCACATTTACAAGAATCCCGGGACAGTGCCCTTAGTCCTTTTAACTAGGCTAGCCAGAGGTTCTTTGTAAACACAAACAACAGAGAAATACTGTTGTCAGTAGGCACTTTGCTGATTTTCGTCAAAATGGTTTTAAACGTTTGATATATATGATATGAAACGGGAACTTTGCTTCTCAACTTGCTGTAATTTCAGTAGGAGTTTTATGTCTTTTTTTCTACAGAATGTGGTTCTTCTTAATGCATCGCGGTACCTTTGAGGCAGAGATTAAGTAGGTACCTGCTGAGATGGATATTTATAAACATGGCAGCCATCCCATGGCCAGGAGAGTTCAAGGTCACCCTCAGGGGAATCAGCCCCGCCCCCCCAAGAGAATCCTATCTAGGGTACCCAGAGAAAAGGAGACAGTGGAACTACCTGCAGCCGGACACAGGGCTCTGAACAACAAGTACCAAAGGGCACAGTCAGTGGCTCTCTGGGGACACAGTGGGTCAACTTTCATTTTTTATAACAGCAAAATGGCAAGAGTGAGGCCACAGCACTCAAAAGGAACGCCGGGGACGGTGTGGAAGGGGAGGTGGGCTCAGTCCAAGGAAGGTGTGTGGTCAGGCTGGTGTTGGGACAGCGGGCATCTGGCGCTGACCCCTCCGCCCGCAAGGACCCAGGCGCTCCCACGCAGCTGCCCTGCGTGGGGACCGCGGAGGAGCCCAGACGTGTGCTCTGACGGGAGTGGGCAGCCCACGCGGCACACCTGGGCTGAGCACGACACTGAATGAAGAGCGGGCTGCCATCTTTCCAATAACCACTGGAGCCAGACCCGGACCAGGACCAGCCCGGGCACCGTGTCTGCTGGGAATCAAGCCATGCAAGACACGTCTCCAACAGCGCCACCGTGTGGCAGCCACGAGCAACTGCGGCGACGGTCTGATGAGGCTCCGCCTGCAGAGGCCGGGCCGAACCCCTGCGGCCTTTCCAAATAAGGCCCTGGGTGCATTCTCCCTGTGCCCAGCTTACACCCCTTCCCATCCCTCTCACAAGTGTCATTGTGTAAGCATGCGAATGGCTTTTAGCTGTGCTGGTTTCTGGATTACTTAGACTGAATTTCTGGTCTCAATAAGTCAGGGCTGATCCCCCAATGGCCCCAGTTTTAGAGAGGATCTCATGGCAGCCTCTTCCGGAGAGCCACCAGCAGAAGGATACACAGTTCCTCCCCTGACTGGTGGCAAAGCACCTCGTCGCCCAGGACGCACTGGCTGCTAGAGTCCTACTCCCCACCCTGCTCCTCAGTCCAGCGGCCTGAGGGGGTAAGAAGCCAGGGTCCCTAAGTCTGCTGTTTGGCTGAAGGTCCTTATCTTCCTTTCCACGGGGCGTCCCGGCCACTTCCTCGTGCCTTACGTGCACTCTGCGAGCCTGAGCTCCCTGTGCCGAGAGAGGAGCTGCTCTGGTTCCCCCCGGGGGGAACCAGGGAAACCGGTTTCAGTCAGATAAGACAAATGCCATGAAGACAAATGCCACACACCTTTCTTCCCAAAGCGGCAGAAGTGATGGAGCGGGCTGGTCTGGTCTTTGGTATTCTCATGTTTTTTAGTCACGCAGACAGGCCACCTAAAGATGAGTTTTACGTGTTGGGCGGAGCAGAGGGGATGGATCTGTGCAAGTTAAGTGGAGAGCTCTCTGAAGGGAGATGTAGATAACACACTCCCATCTACGCCGCCCCCCCCCCCGCCCCCAGCATCTGGTCACAGCCCCACAGCTTTCTGCCCCATCTCAGTGCGACTCGCCCTTAAAACCGCAGAGCCTCGCCGACACCAGGTGTGTTGGCGGCCCCAGAAGCCCGTGGACCAGTATCAGGTAATTGAGGCCTCGCCGCCTGTCTTAGCCTGGATTCCCCAGAAAGTAAACTGTGAGGCAGAGGACTCATGTGCTTCGAAACTTTGTCAGGGAATATAATGGCCTAAGGATTACAGGGAGCAGGGGTCAAGGGAAAGGGGAGGGGGGTGGAGAGGGAAGGACATCCAGTTCAAGGACGGATGCCTGTCACTGAGCCGCCTACCTCTGCTAAGCGCATGTGATAGCATTCATTCAAAATACATTTCTTTAACACTCATGAACCCCCGAGTAGCATGCAAAAAGCTACAGAGTGGGTCCCTGCCCTCACAGAGATCATGCGAACTGCACCCTAGTTTGTCTGTGTTAAGAGTGGGGGAGGGAAGGGCTTACTCATCAGCTCTGGCCTCCCATTGGCCGAAGGTTCTCCCCACAGGGCACTGACTCAGCCACGCTTCAGCCTGCACATGTGCGAGCACCAGGCAAGTCTCATGGGGGCGTCGACAAGGTGCCCTGAGTGGACGGTGGGGGCAAGAGGTGACCAGCACGCACACAAGCAAAGCACTGTTGGACCCGCGGGAAGTCAACTAGAGCCCACGTGACATGGCACGGGGACAAGAGACAGGTAAGGCCGAGAGGATCTGAAACAGCAGCTATGGGAAGAAGGTCCAAGCACAGGGCAGCAGCAACCATTCGTGACTCCACTTGGAGACACAGAGAGCTACGTGTGTCGGTGGCAGCCAGCACAATGCGCAAGAGCCAGACGCTCTGGAACACACTCGCCAAGTCCGGGGAGTTTCACAGGCCTCCAGGGTCTCCTAAAAACGTTCTATGCTCTGATTCACAGTCCACTTCGGGACCCAGCGAAGTCGCAAGCCCCTCTCCTCCCGGGGAGGCAGTCGACAGTGAAGCCTTACAGGGTGGCAGCCCGTGTTCAAGTCCCAGGTCTGCCACCTACTGGCTTCGTGACCTTCGGCAGGATTCCTAAGCTCGCTCGGCCTCGCCTTTTTCATCTGTAAAAGGGGAAATCATGATAGCAAATGAGATCACTCAGTGTCACGTTGAGTCCATTGTCTGGCACACAACAGATTCTCCACAAATAGAAGGCGACGTGGTTATTATGCCGCCAAACGCCGTGTGCCTCCGGGAGCATCATGTTTCTCTGGGGAAAATGAGGACGGTAGGACACAGCGAGAGGGTTCTAAAGCCTTAAATAAATCATCAGCCGCCTCTATTTTAACGCCCCTGTGAGCAAACAGAAAACTTGGCAACAGCAAAACGGTCTGAAACAGAAATAAAATCAAGTAGTAAAATTAGCATTACATCTTTTCGTCTTTACTCCGGGGCACAAGCGTGAGTCAGCTCTGGCGGAAGAGACAGGAGCCCCCCGCAAGGGAGCCCGTGGTTCCCTCCCCGCTGCTCCTGTTCTTCCAGACTCCGCTTCGGCGCCAGGACGACGCTTGTGAACCACGACACAGGCTTCAGGAGAGGGGACCCGAGTCTCACGTTTTCGTAAGTGGATGTTCTCTGCTCCTTGACCCCAAGTGGCCCCACTCTGCTTTGCGTTTCGAGGGCTTGAGGCTCTTGTTATAGCTTTCATCTTGCTTCCAGTACCAGACGAGCGATCTCTACCACTCATCCCCGATGAGATGTCAGTGATTTCATCACTTCATTAACCGCCCCCCGCCCCCGCCAGTGTTTACAGAGCCCTGAGTTTGTGCCAGACCCTGCTCCAGCTCTGGGAAGGTGAGTCTTCAGGGGGTCACGCCTGAGAGCAGGGAACACATCACAGGACAGGCGGGCACAGAGGCTCGGGCATTCGTTCAGTGGATACCACTGAGCCCTTCTCCAGCGGTGCCCAACGTTTTCAGCACCAGGGACCGGCGCTCTTATGAGAATCTGATGCCTGAGGATCTGAGGCGGAGCTGAGGCGGTGATGCTGGTGCTGGGAGCGGCTGCAGATACAGATGAAGCTTCACTCGCTCCCCTGCCACTCACCTCCTGCTGTGCGGCCTGGTTCCTAACAGGCCAGGAGCTGGTATCATGATGTCCACGGCCTGAGGGTTGGGGACCCCTGCACTTCTCAAGCCCAATTTGGCGCCTACCTTCAGGGAGCTTGAGACCCAGAGGGAGAGACTGATAAATAGCAGATGATCCCAGTTCGAGGAGGCAGACTGTGCGAATGGGCGGGCCCACCAACGTGCCCTTGCTGGGCATGTGTCCTGGGAACCGTGGCAGCCGCCTGCTCTTGGAGCCTCTCTGCACCCAGCTCCCCACTCGCCTCCACCTCCCTGTCTCCCTCTGGTGTCAGTCCACACCACTCTTCTCACTCCTGTGAGACTTAGGATTATCAAACGGACTGTAGATTTTTTTAAGTATCCCAAGATACTTTCCTGTCTATCTAAAAGCCAACTTAGATTAATTACTGAAATGTCTCAGAGCCCAGGGTCACAAAGTTTAGAGAAAGGGGTAAGTTTCTCTCACCCCGTGAAAGACTTGCCTAGCAAATGTCCAGCCCCCAAACTGCCTGACCACAGGTGAGGACAGCGGGAAGACCCACTTCCTTCGGGGGAGACCCTACCCCACGCCGAGGCCACAAGAGTCTAAGTAACGCTCATCACGGTGGTTGAGTTGACGGGTGATCTCTATCTCCCTAAATTACCAACTATTACCAAAAGAATGAATAGCTTTTAAAATAATTTTTATTCCTCTATGACATGCATATAGAAAATTGCACAAATCATAAGGTGTTTGGATATCCTTATGGTATTATCTGAATGAATGATCTCAAAGGAACGCCTCCCTCCCGTGACTACACAGATCAATAGCTGTTTTCAGTTTTAATATGTTTTAAAGTCTAGATTATTGCTAGACTTAGAGGAAATTCACTGAACCCGGTCTAGGTCTCCGTCACGGTGCCTTCTCCAGCATGAGGCCAAGGTGATGCCACCATGCTTGGCACCTCCCTGGGGTCTTGGGGGTCTCAGCTCCTGCTACCCCGCGGGCCACAGAGCAGACCTCACACACACAGCCACACAGAACAGCCGTCTGCAGGCACAGGGTGGGTCCACAGGTGAAGAGAAGCCATTCCCCAGAGAAGACATGGGCTGCCAAGAAATGCCTCTGCCTTTGAACAGACATGCTGAGCAGCAATTCACTACTGACGGCTCCGGCTTGGCAACAGCCCATTCAGGTGGATTTCTTTAAAAAAATAAAATAAAATAAAATAAAATAAAATAAAATAAAGGAACCGTTTTCATCCAAGTTATATTCAAGACCCTACCTCTTGTATTTTAAAACTGTTGAGAGCACTGAAATTATCTTTTCCCTATTTTTTACCATGCCCCAAAAAGTTTCAAAGAATGACCATTAAATTGCACTTTTCACCAGAGAGCTAAAAGCAGGATGCCAAGGACACGGCAGAGGACAGGGAGCTTCGCAAGGAGATGGGGGCAGCAGAAGGACCGTTTACAGGGACACTGGGACCACCTCTCACGATCAGCTGACACTCAGTCTCTGCTCTGCCTTTGATGCCCGCTCCAGCGGCCTCATTTGGTACTTGTCATCTAGTTTCTCACATGCCGTATCATCACACTTGTCCTGATGGCCATCTAAGGATCAGACAAAATAACTCACACCACAGGTCTCCTAGACATTAACTTGATGTCAGGCCTGGGTTAGGATCGAGGGATACAAAGATAAATGTGTCTGGAACAGCTAACTGACCGCCAAATTTTGTGTCATTCACTCCCCACTCCCCATCCTTTATAAAAATGTCACCGAGAACTGTCTTCCCTAACAGGAACTACATCTTCCAGTCCCCTTTGCGTTAGATGGGGCCCTGTGACCATTTCTCAACAACGGAAGGTGAGCGGAAGGAATGACCGTCGTTTCCGAGCCAAAGTGTTGAGAAGCGTGGCCTCCCCACCCTGTCTTCCTTCCCCCACAGGCTGGATACGGAGAGGATCAGAAGTTTCCCAAGCTCTAGGCATGGAAAAGCCACAGAAAGGAAAGAGTTGGGTCCACGAATCTCCACGTAGAGAAAAACTGCCCACAAACCAGGAAGGTCTGTATTGGCCCACGAGGTGATTGAGAAGTGAATTTCTGCTGTGTTAAGCTACTAAAGCATGGGGGATTGTTTGTTACAGCAGCGAGTAGTACTCTTTGACAATGACCGAGACCTCGTCTCTGTCCCTGAGATGTTAAGGTACCAGGATGTTCAGATTTGCATTTTAGAAACCACTTCCCAGCACCAGGCTGGAAAATAGACTGAAGTGAGATCACTTCAGAAAGAAGCCTGGTGTGTAGTAGCAGTAGTAGTAGTAATAGTGGTAGTAGTAGTAGTAATAGTAGTATCTGGTAGTAGTAGTAGTAGTAGTAGTAGTAGTAGCAGTAGTAGTAGTAATAGTGGTAGTAGTAGTAGTAATAGTAGTATCTGGTAGTAGTAGTAGTAGTAGTAGTAGTATGTATGTATCTCAGCTATTATTTTTATTTCTGCAGGTTCAGCATTTATACCCCCTTCTTCTTATAAAACCCTAATTTTCCTTCATTCCTGTAGTGTAGCTGAAACTGACTCACCATAGCTCTAAAGATTGGTCAGGACAATCGGAACCAATCTGAGCAATACTGGGGATTTTTCTAGAAGAGTGAGACAGGGACCTTGTCTTTCTTGGTTGGGTTACTAAGGATAGATTGAGGGACCAGACCTCAAGGCAGCCACCCTGCCGCTCTCAGGGGAGAAACTGCTGAGAGTGGGAAGGCTGAGGAGGAAGGAGTTAAAGCAGCTGACCTGTGACCCAGCCTCTCCCAGTCACTAGGACTCCCTCAGGGAGAGAGACGGCAAGAGTCCCAGCTTCATCTAGTTGTTACTGTGCTGATAACTGAGCTCCCGATAAATGATTAACAACAGTTCAAAAAGGAAAGTCCTTATCTATGGACGCTCTCGGCAGGATGTTCCTGGTTTCGGGTGGCTTGTGATGATGGCTTGCAGTAAACAATTTTAAGATATGGATATATGAGGCATGGCCCCCTGAAAAATGTCAGTCACATAAGCTCAGTGATGATCCCGCTGCTAAAACTAAGATGTCTGGAACATAAACACCCCCTGCTGTGTAGGATGGGTGCAAATATTACTTAGAGACCTCATCCGATTAGCCTGAGCCAGAAAGCACATCTCATGCAGGAAGGACGGAGCCAAGGGCCACGGGGACGTCCCATACCTCTCTCTGTATTCAGTTCTCTATTGCCATATAACAAATTTCCTCAAAACTGAGTGGTTTCAAACAACATCATTGTATGATCTCTTGTGTTCTCCACGGATCAGGAATTTGGACAGGGTGCAGCAGGATCAAATGTCTTTGCTCTACATGTCTTGTGGGGACAGAGCAGGGCAACAGGGAGGACTCGGAAGCTGGAGGCAACTCAGTAGCTAGGGCTGGAATCTCACCCCTGGAGCTCAGTGCTGCCTGGGGGCTCAGCTGGCATCGAGGAGGGGGTTTCTCTCCGCGGCTTGCTTGGCTTCCTCATGGCATGGTGGCTGGTTTCAAGAGAGCATCTCAAGATGAACAGGCTGAAGCCATATCACCTTTTACGACCTAGATTCAAAAGTCCTATGGGGCCACCTTGCCATATCTGCGTACCCAACCGAATACAGTGGAAGGGAATCTAGGGGCCACCATTCGGAGTCAGAAAGCATGTCTTATGCAGGAAGGGATAGAGCTTTCTGTGGCCATCTTGGAAAGTACAATCTACCTCGTGTTGCTTTGTTATAAGTTGTTTGATTACTTATATTTTTAAAACTACTAGTAAAGATGACTAGTAAAAGTAAGACATCTGATTTGACAGAAGAAATCAAAGCCAAGAGCCATGATGACCATATTTGTGCTCTATATTTGGCTGTGCTTGAAGTCAAAATCATTCTGGTGCTGCCCAACTGCATGAGTCAATAATGTTCTCTGTTTTTATTTAAGCTGATTTGTTTGAGTTTTTCTTTGCTTGCCATCAAAACATTTCAAAATAATAGAGTGCACATATATTATTTGCCACCTTGTTGGGTGATATTTTAGGCTGCTTATAAAAATATACACATACTCCTCAGCAAGATAAAAACATTTTTAAGAAATAACTGAGAAAAATAGAACCAAGAGGAAACAACAATAGGAATAATTTTTGATTAAACTAAGGATGAGGTCAGAACTCACAGTTCATGCTGAGAGGCCATGAACAACATAATAGAGATAGGAGAGACAAGCTAACAATTGTTGACATAATCCAAGTGAGGGTAAGGAGGAGACGGGTGGGCAGGCCCCGTAAGATGTGAAGAATAAGGGAAAAGTAGGGTTCAGCACAAGTCCAGGAGGGTTCCTACATTCTCAGCTTAGGTGATTGCGGAAGACAGAAATACAACTTGCTGGGACGAGGTTATCTCAGTGAAGAACAAGTTTGGGGTGGGCGGGATTACTTGGAGGTAAGTAGTTCTTTCGAGACATTGTGAATATGAGGTACCATGAGCATGCACAGAGAGATGCAAATGGAAATTGGTTTCCTAAGCTAGTAAATGAGGAGTAGCTTTGACGTGGAGATCCAAATTCAGTTAGCAGTAAAATATTTTGAAGACTCCAGCATGGGCAAGACGCTGCGCCGAATTCTTGGGGTAAATGGATAAACACAAAAGACAAGAGTTCTGCCCTCATGCAGCTGACACTCCAGCGAGAGTCATCAGCAGGTCAGTGAAGCGGAGGGTTATGTCACTGGCTTTTCCAGCTATTCTAGTCCTGTTAAAACCCCTCTGGGAAAGAGGTTCATATGTTGGGCAGGCAGGTAGGTAGGTAAGTAAGTAAGTAAATAATCAAATTATAAAAATGCTTCTAGAGCAATACGGTTCTACGGAAACTCTTAGGTTTGAAAAAGTACTCTCATAAATATATATATGCCTTACTGTTAAAGTGTACAACTGGAACTTATTGGATCTCCTTAACCAATGTCACCATAAAATAATTAATTAATTTTTTGTTTAAGGGCTCTCAGGTGACTCTTGCTTTCTCTAAGCTTCTTATATTCAATCTCCTGGTTTGTCTTCATCAGGACACTCAGTTACAAAGGACAGAAACATAATAAAAAAACATTGTGTGCTTTTCAAAACTGAGGGGAGTTATTGGCTCAAATGAGTAATGAGGACAGACGTGCTTGGGTTCCAGGCCTGGACGACGCCCCTGGGACCCGTCCGTCATCACGGCAGTGCTGCCTGCCGTGGTGGCAGGGTACCTTTCTGCGTGGCGAGGAGTGCGTCCTCTCCTCTTGGTGCACCCAGACAAAAGACAGTCTCCCTCCCTCATTAACAGAAGTTCTGGAATTGCATCTCACCTGCCTCTAACTGGTCCCTGTCCATTTCCAGGCAGGTAGTTCAATGGTCACACCCCACGCCTTACGTCAGCCCCCCTTCAAACCATACAGACAGTGAGTACAGGACAGTGAGTTTCTCAAGGAAAATCAGGAAGCTACCACCAGAGGGAGGGGGAAGGAAACAAGCCATGTCCATTGAAGAGCCACACTGGCAGCCTAGCCTACGACCCCACAGGTTGCCAAAGAGGTTTTTAAAAAAGTGACCGTAAAGTACAAACTAAGATGCCAAAAACAAATCACAGCTCTGCCTCCCATGTTTTGGGCTTTGCGTATACTATACAGACCTAAACGTTCACCTAAAAGGACGAAGACGCTGTTTCACATCCTGGAACAGTGTTTCTCAAGCTTAGCACGACTGACATGTGGGGCTGCACAATTCTTCGCTGTGGCAGGTCTGTCCTGGGAACTGTCGGAAGTGTAGCAGCGTGCCTGGTCTCCACTCAGTGGACGCCAATACCAACCTAACCCCCAGCTGTGAAACAAAAAATGTCTCCAACATCACCAACATCCTGTCTCCCGGTTAAAAAGCACCATGTAAGAAGCCATGAGAACAGAAAAGAAGGCTCCTAAATACCAACCAAGAAGGACAAACTCAAGTCACCTGGTCCAGCTGGGTCCCCCTGCAGTCTGGGGCCTGCGTGCTTAGATCCTGGGCAGGGGGGCTGGGTGGCTGGACATTAGGTACCAGACTAGAGATTGTCCAGTCCTGCTCCAAAACCCTGGGGGCGGGCCTCGGAGGTGCCAGGTCGTCCCTCTAATCCAAGTCTAGTGTAGTCACAAGGCTCACCACTTACTTAGTGCCAACTGTATGCAAGGCACCACTGGGTGCTTTTGAATTTTCTCCGTTATCACATCAGCAGTCCAACAGAGATGTTAGCTTCACTTTATAAAGGAAGAAACGGAAGCTCTGAGAGCTTAGCTGCCCCCACATCCCACCTAGCACATTCTAAAGCTGAGATTAAAAATCACGTCCATCGGACTCCAGAACCTTCACCTTTTCTAGAATGAAGCCTCCTCGAATTTCCACTTCTGATGGCTTTCTACATCTAAGCTTTCATGGCTCATGATTTCTATTCCAGTTTCTCTTTTCTCTGAGATCTTATTTTATATTTTCTCTTGTTCTTCTCCCTATACTTTTGGTTTCTTCTTTGAGAGTTTAATCTCTATCTCTGCAGGTCCAAAATAACAAAGGAACCAAATAACTATGGTTCACCACCAGATGAATAAACCACATTTCACCATTTCTCTTAGAGAGCAGGTCATTTTTGAGATTTGTTTCATGCACTCACTCAGAATCGGGGGATTCAGGCCACTTTGTCTGGATTTAAATTGATCATTTTAGAGACCTCATAGCATGATGAAGTGGCATATTTCTGGAACTTAGGAAACCTGGGTTTTAAATTGGACCTTGCTATACGGCCTTTGGGAAATGATTTAACATCTGAGTCTCATTTTTTAACTATAAGATGGGGAGAGCTTTTGGTAAAGATGGCACAAAAGGTAGACACTGAGCTCGCCTCCTTTCGCAACCGCATCAGAATTATAATGAACCTAAAGAACAACCATCAATGAGAGTCTCCTGAGGTCCAACTGAACAGAAGTCCTACAACTAAGGACACACACACGAGGCCACCTCAAGACTGGTAGGAGGGGCAGAAGTGAAAAATGCCCGGTGCCACACCCGTGTATGGCGTTGAGAATCTGGAAGGATAGTTCAGCTGTGGAGGTTCCCCCAGAAGAACGAGGGGTCCCGGGCCACACACCAGGCTCCCAGCACAGGGTTCCAGTGCCAGGAAGAGAAGTCCCTACAACCTTTGGCTGTGAAAACCAGCCGGGATGGTGACTGAGCGAGGCGGATGGCTAAAGGAGTCACAGATTTTCCTCGTCAAGGGCCCACGTGGGGACTCACCGCTGACGGACTCACTCGCTCTGAGCTCCAGCACTGGGGCAGCTGCTCGAAAGGCGGCACGTGGGAGGGACTGAGGTGTCGGGCTTCAGGGCGAGGGCTGGAAGGGCAGCTTTGTCCTGGACAGAGTGCTGGCGGTGGCCGCTCTTCCTCTGTGGAGCCCTCCCCGCCCAGCGCGCATCGCAGACAGCCGCCACATCCCAGCTCCATCCACCCAACTGACGCAGTCACCCCGCCCACATGACTCCCCAAGGCCCCCCCCCCCCAGCTTGTGGACCACCCAAGCCGCTCCCAGTGGCTTTTCCGCACGGATGCCCTGTCTTGGCTCCTGCTGCGGAATTCCCTACAATCTCTCAAAGTCTCACAAAATTCAAACAAGTAGCATCTGGCCACGGCATGCCCATCTTGCTGACCAGCCCCAAACCGGGCACTAGTGACAGCCAGCCTCAGTTCCTGGATTGGCCCCTCAGGGCACTTCTAAGCCCAGCACGGGTAGCAGCCATCTGTGGATTGCTTCATGGCCCATTCCTGGTGGCCTCAGACAGTGTATAGGCTGTAGCTAAATTTGGCCTACAGTTGGGACCGTCCCAGGAGGTCCTTGAGCCCACACGCCCAGTGGCTGGCTTCGACCAGAGCTGGAGCACCACTCAGCGCTGCATTGAAGGAGGGCACACCTGAAGGACAGGCGAGGCAGACACCGGAGCCCTGCTAAAGTGAATCCTGCTTCATAGGGTCAGCCCCTCACAGGCCGATCCTCACAACTAATCAGCCGGGGGGGTGGGGTGGTGGTGGCAGTCAATCCTTCCCTTCAACGTGCAAACAGCAACCAAGTCTCAGCTACAACAGGAGGGCACATACAACTCACACAAGGAACACACTTCGGACACCCAGCTCAGGTGACCAGGAAAGATTGGACCACTGGGCCTCACAGGACACCTACTACGTAAAGCCACCCTACTAAAACTGGCAAACGTAGCAGCCTTACCTAAAACATAGAAACACAGAGGCAGCCAAAATGAGGAGACAAAGAAACATGTCCCACATGAAAAAAAACAGAACAAAGCTCCAGAAAAAGAACTAAACAAAATGGAGATGAGCAATCTACCAGATGCAGAGCTCAAAACACTAATTATAATAATGCTCGATGAACTTAGGAAAAGAGTAAATGAACTCAGTGAGAACTTCAACAAAGAGATGGAGAGCATAAAAATGGAGATGGAAAACATAAAAAAGAACCAGTCAGAAATGAGGAATGCGATAACTGAAATGAAGAACACCTTAGGAGGAATCAACAGATAGAATGAGCCGGAGGATCAAATCGGTGATTTAGAAGACAGGGTAGCAGAAAACACCTAATCAGAACAGCAGCAAGAAAAAAGAATCCAAAAAAATGAAGATAATTTAAGAGGCCTTGGGACAACATCGAGCATATCGACATTCACATCATAGGGATACCAGGAGGAGAAGAGAGAAAACAAGAAATCGAAAACCTATTTGAAGAAATAATGTTGGAAAACTTCCCTAACCTGGTGAAGGAAATAGATATAGAACTGCAGGAAGTGTAGAGAGTCTTAAATAATATGAACCCAAACAGGCCCACACCAAGACACATCATGACTCCAATGCCAAAGGCTAAAGACAGAGAATCTTAAAAGCAGGAAGAGAAAAGCAATTAGTTACCTACAGGGGAGTTTCCATAAGACTGTCAGTTGATTTCTCAACAGAAACTTTTCAGGCCAGAAGGGATTGGCATGAAATATTCGAAGTGATGAAAAGCAAGGACTTATAACCAAAATCATTCTACCCAGCAAAGCTATCATTTAAAATCAAAGGAGACATAAAGAGCTTCCCAGACAAGAGAAGCTAAAGGAGTTCATCACCACCAAACCAGTATTACAGGAAATGTTGGAGGAACTTCTTTTAAAAAAAAAAAAAAGAAAAAAAATGTATCAAAAGTATGAATAATAAAATGTCAATAATTACATATCTATCAACAATTACTTTAACTGAAAAAAAAAAACTAAATGCTTCAGTCAAAAACAGGGTGGTTGAATGGATAAAAAAAAAAAGACCCCTACATATGCTGCCTACAAGAGACTCACTTCAGATCAGAAGACATGCACAAACTGAAAGCAAAAAGATGAAAAAGATTTTTCATGAAAATGGAAATTTAAAAAAGCCTGGGGTAGCAATACTTATACCAGATAAAATAGACTTTAAGACAAAGACTATAACAAAAGAAAAAAAGGACCCAGTAATCTCATTTCTGGGTATTTATCCAAAAAAAAAACCCAAAATACTACTTTGGAGGGACATGTGCATCCATATGTTCATTGCATCATTATTTACAATATTCAAGATATGAAGGCTACCTGGGTGTCCATCAATGGATAAATGGATAAAGAAGAGAAGGTACATATATACAATGGGAAATTATTCAGCCATAAATATAAATAAATACATACTTACATACATACATACATACATACATAACTGAAACCTCGCCATCTGCAACAACATGGATGGACCTAGAAGATATTGTGCTGAGTGGAATAAGTCAGAGAAAGACAAATGTCATATGATTCCACTTACATGTGGAATCTAAGGAACTAAATAAACAAAAAAAATAAACTTAAGAATACCGATAGCAAATTAATGATTGCCAGATGGGAGGGGGGTTGAGGGGTGTGTGTCAAAGGGGAAAGGATTAAGAAGTACAAACTGGTAGTTACAAAACAGTCACAGGGATGTGATGTATAGCATAAGTATAGTCGATGATATTGTCGTGACTATGTGCGGTGTCAGATGGGCACTAGATTGATCAGGGTGATCACTTTCTAAGTTACACAAATGTCTAATCACTGTTGTGTACCTGAAACTAATATAATATGGTATGCAAACTATAATTGAAAAATAAAAAAAGAAAGTATGAACTTTGTAACAGCAACAACAACAGAAGAGCAGGGGGCATGGGGAGGGCCTGGACTTACTAATCTACAAGGACTCTTCTAGCAACTCGATGACAGCACTAACCCTAAAATTAATTCCATGGCCATTTAAAAAGTCCGAAATATCTTGAATAGGTTCGAATAAGAAGCCAGTTCTGCTTTGCAGGGGGGCGGCTGGAAAGAGGGCCCCTGCGTGGAGTGACAGCTCGAAGCTGACCTCAGCTGTGTTCCATGAGGGCGGAGCAGGGGGCAGGGCTATGTCACCTGAGCCCAGATGTAAAAGTTCGTTAAAAATGTATGCCCAGGCTCAAGGAGGACATCTAGTGAGTTAGTGATGGTCCTTGGATGCCCACGTTGCGCAGTGGCTGGGAGGTGGCAGTGAGGCCAGCCGAGGAACCCTGTAGACAGAGCGTGGGGTCACCAGCCCGTCCTCACCCGGTTTGGGGCCTGTCATGATGCAGAAGGAGCCTGTCCCCAAGTATTAGGTTGACATGTTTCATTTAGCAGAAGGGTCGAGCACCGAGCCGCTCACTGCTCCAGGGCACACACAGGCCAACCCTCGCGCTTCTGTCTCCGCAGGAGACAGAGGAGCCCGAAAGCAGGAGTGGGGAGCCAGCAGAGGTGACAGAGTGGCCTGACCCCCTGCCGGGAGCCAGTGACCTCTGAAGGCAGAGGGAGTCTGCAGGATCCCCTCCCCTTGCTCCCTCGCCCGGCCCCCGCTCCCCAGCTGTGAAGCTGTCGTTTCTCTCCCACCTGAGCTGGGGGGACCCCACCTGAGGTTCAGGGTAACGGTGGTCAGGGAGCTGGAGAAGAAGACCCCCTGGGGAGGGGCCGGGGCAAGGAGCCTCCTCCTCTCTCTGCTCATGCCACGTGCCAGGTCCCGGGTGCCCTGTCAGTGAGGGACGGCCCAGAGGATCCGGGGAAGCCACCAAAGTCCTCCCTGGCTCCCCAAGTCCTGGGCAAATACAAAGCCTGAGTAGGAAAGGACAGGCTTCCGCCCCTGTCTCAGGGACAGGAAAGGTCAGTCCCCAGCAGTGGAGAGGAGACAGCTCAGAGAAGGATTTAGCAGGAAAGGAGTGAGGAGAGGAATGTCAGATGGCTCCAGGCTGGGCGAGGTGTCTAAGAGACCGGTCACCAAGGTGGGAGGCAGACACATGATGCTTCGCAGGTAGATAGATGGCGAGGAGCTCAGGGGTCATGCATCTGGGGTCATCAGCTAGCAGGAGGCAGGTGACACGCCGGAGGGTGGACGAGTTTGCATGACAAGATGACAGATGCTGAGAAGATGAACAAAGGAAAACATCATCCGTAAATGTCCTTTGTCGAGATGATGTATTTCCTCTGCCTGGTCACATTGGGGTCATTAGGAGTTGCAATGGTAATGGTTGTCACTTATAAACATCACAAAAATTTTAAAGTCACCGTTAAAAGAAGAGTCAGCAGTCACTCCTCAGCGCCTTCTGAGCTTTTGCAGCGAGATGTGCCAACAAGCTCCCTTCCTCCTTCGGGCCAAAGGAACACCCCTCTGTCCGCCTGCCAGCCTCCACGGCAGGCAGACGCGGTGGCCCGCCATCTGCTCGGCTTACTCCTGTGCCCTAGGGGCTCTGGCACAAGGAAGAGACTCAACAACTATCTGATGAATGAGTGGACAAATGAATGAATGAATGAATGAATGAATGAACAATTTAAACATAGATCTTTCTACTAAACTATAGACCCCTTGTTAGCAATTTCTGTATCTGAAGCTCCTATACCAATGCCCGGCACGCCATACATATTAAATAAATATATTCGAATGAGGTGAAAGTTTCAGACACCGGCAGCAGTGATGTTAGTTCTCTGGCTGCCTGGGCATCATTTGCTCTCACCCAGCATGCCCTGTTCCACCCCCTCTCCCTCACTTAAAATTTCAATGAATTTCTGAGTTGTTCTCTGAACAAAACAGACATTCATTTCTTTCTCCTCTAAAAACATGTGTGCAAATCATTGTTTTTGCTAAAGATCAAATCAAGCAAATGGCTAGTCCTCTCTACAGCAGAAAAATAAATACAGGACAGAGGAAGGACATGGCTCAAAGGAGGAGACTGCCTGCCTATTTAGTTAATATCAAGAGCTTATTTTATAAGGTGCTGTGTGTTTGCAGGATTATAAAGGAGAACTTCCAGACCCCCCAGGCTCTGTTTGGGGATGCTCAACCTCACCCCCACCCCCCACCTCCAGTAAATCCCCTTGAGAGGAGCCTCTCAGGACAGCACCTTCCCCACTGAATCTGCATAATAGACATAATTACTGCTATCAGGGTGAGTGACAGAAACACTGTCATTAAGTGTGTTGTGTAATCTCCCTTTTTTGTTTTTGCTTATGGTAAATTAAGATCATTTCCCTCTCCTGAAAGGATTCAGCTGCCCGGCTTCTCTCTTCCCCTCCCCTCCATTCCACTTTTCTCCCCACTCCCCCGCCCCCCACCTTTGGTTCTCCCTCCTCTTGCCAAACCCATTAATCCATCGACTTCCCTCCCAGCGTTTTCCTCTGGGATCTGACCAGGAGCCTCCCCCTTTCCTTTCTCATTTAGGGTTGCGACGTCTCCTCTGATGAGGTTTCTAACCTTCACTTAGGAGACTGGGAGCCAGCACCCGCCGTCACCCAACCCAGACAGCTGCTCTACCCTCCCGCCCTGGCACTTGTTCTGAAGGGTGCATTACTGCCGAGTTCAGGCTTCCGGTAGGAAACCCCTTTGTCAAACAGGATCCTTGCCTTTTTGGTGCAATGGGAACTGAACTTTAAACCGTCGTGTTTAAAGCCAGTCCAACAGTGGCGGTGCCAAAGGCGAACCTTTTGCTGCAAGTTCTTGCCAGCTCTGGGAAGCAGGGAGTCCGAAGCAGGAATCAGCAAGCCCCAGAGTTCATGAAAAACTAAATGCAATTATAAAATCACCATTCGTATTCATTGCCTAGGGCTGCAATTACTACAAATTATCACGAACTGGATGGCTTAAAACAACAGACATTTATTCTCTCAGAGTTCCGGAGGCTAGAAGTTCAAAACCAAGGTGTCAGCCGGCCACATGCCCTCCATCCGAAGCTTGGAGGCCCAGATACTTCCTTGTTGCTGCTTAGCTTCTGGTGGCTCCCAGTAACCCTTGGTGCTCTTTGGCTTGTTGGACGTGTCACTCCAATCCCCGCCTCCATCTTCACGCGACCTTCTGCCCGGTGCGTGCTCTCCCCTCTTCTCCTGAGGACGCCATTCATTGGGGTTAGGACCTGCTTTAATCCAGCATGATCTCATCTTAATTCATTATATCTGCAAAGGTTCTATTTCCCAGTCTGAGGTTGCAAGCCGGCGTGAGTTTGGGGGGGGATACTAGTCACCTAACATACTATCTAAAAGACAGGAAGAGAGGTTTTTAAAATATTTTCTCCGGATTCCTTCATACCTTTTGCATATCCTGCAAGAGGAGGAGTTGGGTGAATCCTACACAGCTGGTTCAAATGTAGGGGCCTGGAGAAAAGAGGTTCAAAACGATGTACACATCTCAATGTACACATCTCATCTCCCCGTTGGAGAAGGGCGCTCCCCTCTGTGCCTCGCTGTGGCTCCCATTTCCCAGGCCTGGGGCTGCCTCGGGGCTCCACTTAGCTGAGAGGAGGGGACATACTGTAGGAGCCACCAGAACATCAAGGGGTGGAAGTGGGGGAGAGAGACCCCTTGGGGCTTTCAAAGCCTCGTTGTAGAGTGAATTAAAATGTGTTTGTATGAACTTCTCTTAAAATGCAGTCAGAGGGTCCAGTTGCAGGCTCTGCGTCCACGCGCTCCTAGGGGAAGGAGACAAGTCAGCTGTTCAGGTCCAAAACCTGATTTTGAAAACAAAATCATAAGAATAAACCAATATTAAATAAAAAAGAGGCTCTGGTGTCCACCAAAAGTGGTTGTCCCGCCTCCACCACCACCCCCTAGGCACATTTGGTGCTATCTGGAGACATTTTGGTTGTCGCGGCTGGGAGGGGTGCTACGGGCATCGAGACACCAGGGTCGCGGCTCAATGTCCTGCAGTGCTCAGGAGAGTCCCATGACAAAGAACGAATCGGCCCAAAACACCAGCCGTGCCCAGGCGGAAAAGCCCCGGTCTCCCCCCAGGTCAGCATCCTAAAACCAGACTCGGCTCATGCTTCTCTCCTGCTCAAAGGGCTGCACATTATTTCTGAGAGTTCAAGCCCCTTGGCCTTTAAGTTCTTCCAGAACTTTCCTAAGGTTGCCCTTCCAGCCGCATCCCTCACGACTCCTCCTGGGAACCCTTCTTTCCCGCAGCCCTGGGCCTGCACATCTCCGTGCGTAAGCTCTTCACAGCTCGCCTCACTCTGAGATGTTCCCCATCCTCAGACTGGAGCCTCACCCGTCCTTCAAGGACCAGGGCCAGCTCAAGCTCCGCCCCTTCCAGAACTCTCCGGGGCCAGCCTCCCCTCCCGCCTCTCCTGGCTTCCCTCTCCCCTCGCTCAGCACACTCCGGACGCACGTGTGTCCGTGCTGCCCGCCCGACCTCCAAGCTCCCTTCCGCCTCCCCCGTCCTGGCTCCTGTGTGGCTGGCTTCTCTGGGCTTCAGCATCAAAGCCATGTCCTCGGAAAAGCCCTCACCGACCCTCCCAGTCACTCCCCACGTTCTCCGTCTTCACCTGACTCCATTCCTCCATGGCATCTGCTACCATGGAGTAACCTGTCTGTGCCCATGCTTGCTTCTCTCCTGCCTTTTTTCCTCACCCTGGAATATTCGCCGTGAGGGCAGGATCCATGCGCTTTGCACCATTCTGCCCCAACCCCTTCACGGCACCGCGAGTCTGACTCAAAATAGGGTTCAGTAAATATTTGTTGAATGAATGAATGAATGAATGAATGCCCCAACTGATATGCAGGTGTTTAATTATTCAAGTCCTTCTCTCGTTCTCGAAAGCAGGCCTGCCCTGCCCCCACAGTACAGCATTTGGTTAAGTAGCTAGTAATTATGCATCGGATGAATTAATGCCTGCCGCAAATTTAATATCTATAGAGCTTACATTCTGATATTTCTAGATTTAATCTCCACAGCCGACCTGCTTTGTAGTGAATTCTAAATGTTTGATGATGGCGGCAGGAAGCAGTATTCTCACTAATTAAATAAATTACCTGGTAGGTATTATATTCTGAGGTACATTTCAAAATTGCTATACTTCTGTTTTATGGCACAAATAAGAATTGTTTATTGCCACTGGGCTTTATACTCTTTCTAGGGATAAATTTTCATGG
>CM053508.1:1505765-1539696 GCA_028627145.1 Eidolon dupreanum | reverse complement strand
CCTTTGAAGACTGTTTTGCTTCCAGATGCACTGAAGAAAGTGCAGGAGCAACTGGTGCTGCCCCCTGTCACCTGCTGCAGAAGCCTGTCTCCCTAAGCCTGGCCTCGTCCCATCTCTCTCCAAATGCACCTTTGAGCACTGTCACAGGGAGCGGTGTGGGGTGCCGGGAAGAGCCGGCGTGTGGCCTGAGACGATCTGGGCTCGCGTCCCAGCTTTGCCCCCCGAGTCCCCCCCACACACTGGGGACGACTCCTCCCCGCTCCCCAGCGCTGTGCGGATTCACGTGACGATTTACATGAAAATGCTTGGCAAACCGCGGGGCGTTGTTCTCATGTCAGCCGCGATTTCCTGAGTCTCCGCGGATCCTGGACTTCGGCTTTTCCTGACACGAATACACAGATGGCTGCCATGCTTCTGTGACACCCTCCACTGGAGCCCCTCCCGCCATCTTTTGTTTGTGCTCATTTAAAATCAGAGCTAAAACGGCCACGTTGGCTCTTCGGCTGCCTCGCCCTTCCCTCCTTGTGGGGTTTGTGTCCAGGACAGAGCGGATGCCACCAAAAGCTCTTCCGAGTCCCTTTCAGAGTCACCCTGAGACCTGAACCCCAGACATCCCCCCGTTCCATCTCACCAACTTGGAAAATCAGAACACTTTTTATTCCAGATCAAAATGATCTCCCTCAGCCTGATGTCAGGTGAGGATTAGTGTAGCCCTCAGCTTTCCTAAGACATCTGTCCCATGTGGCAGTGGCCCTGGAGGAAATATGTGGATGCCATGGGGGTCACAATTCCCTTGGAGGTCTGACACGGTGACTCCGAGAACCTGGTGAGTGTTTATCTGGGGGAACCCCTCCTCACACCCGGAGACTTTCTTAGGCCTCCCATATCCCCCCGCCCCCGACACACACACGGGGCTCATCAAATCAAGAAGCTGGATCTCCATTCGCTGGTCCACCGAACACGACGTCTACCTCCGACAAGCTGGGAACCAAGTCACACCCGGTCCGGGGCCAGGCCCTTTCTCCCAGACCCCCCAGAGGCAACTGAAGTGCGAGCCTCTCTCCTTCGTCCAGACAGGCCCCCGCTGACTGACCCCAGGGGCAGCTGGCCAGCAGCGCCTGGCCCTCTCTGTCCCTGACACCCCAGCGGGCTTTGCGAGCATGTCACAATCCTCCTCTCTGGCAGGCGATGTCACAGGGGGACTTGGGAGAGCTCCTGGGGAAGATGAGCAGGGAGAGGCTGTGGGTTAATCGCGAGCGTAAGTGCGAACAGGTGAAACTCGAGCACACAGGAAGGAAACTAACAGCTCTTTCTTCCCTCTTCAGTGACAGAGGACGCTGGGTAATTGCCGCTCAGACACAACTTCTTCATTGGAAGTGTCTCGCCGCCAATGACAACAAACAGCGACGCAAAGGATGTGGGTGACAAGACCCTGGGTTGTTACCTTGGGGACGGGGGCAGCCTGGCGATGCCCGATCCCTGGAAATACACAAAGGGACATCCACAAAAGGCACCCATCAAGAAGGATGCAGACCATGAGCTCAGAGCCAGAGCTGTGGCTGCATCTCAGCTCTTAGCCTCTGACCTCAGCCTGGCGACATCCCTTCCTCTGGAGTGACTTGTGGGGAATCCTGGGACAACGGCTGTGCGTTTTCAAACAAAGATTCAGGAGCCCTCGGTTACCACACGGGACGGTCTTTCTTCTTTCTTCTTTAGCCTTCTTAAATTCATCTACCCATCTTCCATGGTCATTAACCAATGCCACCAAATCCCCCGTGTCAGGTAGAAACGACTGCTGTTTGCCTGAAACACGGGTCCATTTACATGCTGGAATAGGACACATCTTAGAAATGGCAGATCGGGAAGCAGTCTGAAACACAGGGACTGGCCCAAAAAGAGTCACATTATGTTGTCTAAAACACTCAACTGGGAACTACCGTAATTTTCACCTGCTACAATCGGAACCATTAATGGACCTCATCTTTCTCATTCCGAGTAATCTTTTTAAAAGCCTGAGGTTGCCATTGTTTAGGTATTGATTTCAAAACTGTTTAAGGGTTTTCTTGAGGTTGTTCAAGACGGTGTGCCCTTTTCTAATTTTTTTCCATCTGTCTGTCGCTCTCTCTCTCTCTCTCTCTCTCTCTCTCTCTTTGTTGTTTCTTGTTTTTTGTTTTATGGAAATATTGACCCACGAGGATTTACTTAAATCCTCCTTGGTTATAGGCCTCCAGAGACAAAGCCATATCCATGGCAACCACAGGCCGCTCAGCAGAGGAGAGGACACATCGGACACAGAGCGGAACGGCCCTGTTTACTGATGACTCACGTCTCGAAAGCACTTCTGCACATTCTGTCTGCCAGCTCGGGGCAGCAGGCCACGCTGTCTTCATCCTCCAGACCGGCAAGCTGTCATCAGAGCCACCGAAAGGGGCGGAGCCCTCGGACTCTCCTCCTCCCTGGCTCTGGGAGGTCCTGCGGGAAAGGGGGTGGGCTAACACGAGGAGAGAGGCATCCAGCCAGTCATGTGGGGTGCTGTGGGGTAGCAACTGCTGAGCCCTCATGGCCCTGGGGTTCCCTGCCTCGCATGCCATCTGAGGCCATGCCTGCAGGAACCGCCTCCTGCGGAGGCCAGCTCCGGGGACAGAGGCACACGCAGCGGGAGCAGCCCCTGCTAGAGCCGGGTTCACCGCCCAGCGCTTTGGGATCTGCCCTCTGACCCCCTACATGCACCAGCATGCCTCATTCCATCCGCCTTGTCCCCTGCCAATGAAAACCTGGTAGTCCCACCAGTGTGCAGCTGTCGTCCGGCATTCGCTAGCGTCTCCCTGGACAGCATCAAGGCCACCCGGTGGCCCTTAAATTGCTGGAAGCTTCTGTCTACCAAGGAGAAAGAGGGGGGGCAAACCAGGTGCTTCCTCTCTAGCAGCTTGGCGTTTTTACCTGTTTTCTATGTCTGACTTCTACATACATTTATTTGAGTTTTTTTTTTTTTAAAGTTCTAGCACTTAAAATAGTTTGAAGAATCACAGCTGTAGAGACAGGAGAAGGGGACGGAGAGCAGGAGGAGGAGGGGAGGTGCGGAGAATCTCGGATTGTCCACTGGGCGCCTTGCATGTTAGTTCACTCCATCTCTCTCGCAGTGACCTTGACATGTGGGCATTGCATTTTCTATCACTTCTTAGATGAAGAACTGGCATTTGAAAAAGAAATGCGAAATTTCCCCCACAATCACGTGTCGGCAGAATCAAGTCCTGTGCCAAAGCTGGAGCAGCCCCTGGGCTGTTTGAGTCTCCCTCAGCTTTATTTCTCTATAAAATGAGTCGCTGCTAGCATGAGGTTACTGATGACAAAATAAAGAAAGCTTCCACAGCCTGGAAGAGCCTTGCCAAGAAATCTGAAAGATTTGGGGACCCGCTAATGTCCCAGCAGACCCCAAGTTGAAGCAGTCACTAGACTCTAAAAGCTCCATGCTGGAAAGCGGGCCTGGCTTTCTTGTCCGTGCTCTTGGTGTTAGATGCCAGGGCTTTGGGATGTTGAGGCTGCTCCATGTTTACCCGTCACAGACAGAGAACTTCCTAGAACTGCTGGGAAATGGAGCCAGCTCTCTACGTTCAGGGAATTACTTTCCACGGCATCCTTGCCAGAAAAGGAGCATGGGCTCAGCCTAAGAGGCCGAGCGAAAAGCATTTGCAAAGGGCTCCATTCAGATCCGTGTGCTGGCCGACCTCTTACTGTGTGGCTCCAGCTTTTGTGCTCAAAGAAGGCTCGTGAAGGGTGCCAAGACCCTCTGACCAGACTGCTGGTTGTTTAAAAATGTCTGGTGCTTGGAAATCTCTCCAGAGAGGGTCGGGTCTGGCTTCGGTGTCCAGAGAAGTCACCACTGAAGTAACAGCCCCGCCTGCAACGCCTTCTGCTCAGCATCTGGTCATTAAGATGATTTTACTCACTGGTGGCTGGTGGCGTAAGCCAAAGCCGGAGAGGGAATGTGTGACACGAACCTAAAAAAGACTCTTACGCTGGCTGCACACTTGATCCCTCAGAATATTCCCAAGGATCGTTTGAACTTGTTTGACCCAGCCGAGCACTGGGTGGAGCAAGCAAGAAGTCAGTGTGAGGAAAGGAACAGGGGACTTCGGTGTCCACACTGGGATTCAGCTGCGATGCCAGGGACGGGCATTGATATCTCGTCATTTAAAAGTAAACAACCAAAAAATAAAAAGTCACACAATCAGCTGTCGCCATGCCCCTTCCCCCTCCCCTGCTCCTCCCAGAATATCCAAGGAAACACAACCGTTGCTTCCTCTGTCAGGAGGGGAACAAGAGAAGCCCAGGCTCTCTCTTCCAGTCTCTCTGCCTCGGCTGTACCCCTCCTCCGCAGCCACTTCCCCCCCCTCCGCCAGCCCCCCGCTTGACCTTCCTGCCACGATGGTGGCTACCTCTTGTCCTCATGTTCCTGATGTTCACCATTCTCGCTTAGCTTCTTTCAACTTTCCTATTTTGAAATAATTATGGACTCACTAGAAATTGTTTTCATTTACCTGAGATCAGGCTACGGTCTTCTTTGCCATGTCCCACCACCCCCCTTCTTTCCTATAGGTCTCTTTGGGGGACACAACCTGAGGAAAGAGTGAATAGAAAAGTAGAGGTTTCTTGGGGGGACTAACTTTCTTGAGAGAGGAATGATTTTCTGTGACATAGGTGTATATCTGCGGGTACGTCAATAGCACGTCCTCAGAAGATCATGTTTCAAAGGTAAAGGACACTCTAAATATCCAAGGTTTTCACTATGTTTTTATTATTACTGATCCTAACATGGAATGAATTCTGTTGGTCATATTTGATAGCAGCTCGCAAAAACAATAGTTGTTTCTGCTAATTCTCAAATGAGAACTCAAACTATTGTGATTCTCGAAATAGAAATTCCTTATGACAAATCTCCCTAGGGCCTTTTACGCCCAGCTAAAGAGGACTGGATCAAAACTCCACCTGAAAACACTAAACGAAACAAAACAAAACACTTGGATTTTCATTTGCAAAAGACAAGGCAGCACGCCGACAAAAGAAAGTCACTACATGAAGGACACCTCGCTGGGTCCAGGTGTGCACTTAAAAAGTCTTTAAACGCTAGAAAAGAGCTTCTCGGGCTTTGTTTCAGTTTGGATTGCTTTGGGGTTTGGGGTTTTCTCAGGTATAGCTAGAATGGCATTTCCTGGGCAAGGCCCAAGGCATTTAAGTTTTCTTTTCGGATGAGAAGACGACTATCCACGTCACTCTGGGTGTGGACACAAACGGGTGACACAGTGGGCCAAGGGTGACAAACAGATAAAGGCCTGCGGAAGCCTGGGCAGCTTCGAAATGTCCTTCTGCTGGGGGTCGCTGTGAGCACGCTGCAGGACGCTGCCTGTCACTCAACGCTGACTCCCGTGCTCCATGAATTTATGTCAGGGACATAAGCTGCCGACTGAAAGCAATGACATACTTATTTCAAACAATTTAGGAAACTAAAATAAGTACAAGGAAAAAAAACAAAATTGCTTGTAGTTCTACCATCCAGGTATAAACAACTATTAACTTTTGAGTGTATTCCCTCCCTGTGTTTATGTATGTTTGTGCTTCCTTCTATAAACTAAGTAATGTGTAATGCAAAGCTGGACTCAAGCTATATATAGAGTTTGGGATCCTGCTTTCTTCTGTCATTAACTAATCTTGGCTATAAATAATACCACTGTACAATTTCCATCATGTGCATGTACCATTCATTCATTCATTTTTCTATTGCAGGATTTTTTTCCTCGTTTCAAGTATTTGTAATGATCGATGATGCTGTAAGGAAAAACGTCCTTGTTCATAAATCTGTATCTTTGCCCTTCTCTGACTCTTCCCTTGATGTAGATTTCTAAAAGTAGAATTACCAGATAAAAGGAGGAACCACGTTGGCAGCTCTTGATCTGTATCACATGCTAAACAGCTTTCACGAAATTTTTACCAGCTCACCTTTCTGCCGCATCCCGCAATCACACACAAAGCACATGCAAGTAGCCACGTGCCAACATTAAAGCGCCTGATTTACAAATTAATTAGTAGCTCAGGATGTTTGACTCTTCACATAATGTAGCAAGACCAGAAAGGACTGGAACATTTGAGGGCCTTATTAGCCAAGACTCACAGAAAAAAATAGCCTAACGAGCACCCAGAGCCTCTGCCAGCTTATCTTTTACCTCTGCACAACTTTAAAAACGTCACACCTTCCTCAAGACACTTGGCTGCCATCTGCCAAAAAATTACCATAATCAATAATGAACCTCTGACAACTGTGACAGACCAGAGACCACTGGGGCTGGGCAGCACACAGTTGGTGCTCTTGAGGTGTCTGTCTCTGCGGGTCTAGAGGTTTACGTGTTAAAGCTTGCGTCTGTCACCACGGGCAGACACACGACAGAACCTCTCTCCCCTCCCCATGCACACACCCATCACTCCTTTCTCTCCGTCACCCACTGCTTGCAACAGCCAGGCGCTGTTCATTTAGAAAATTCCTAAGCCTCCTCAATGCCTGAAAATGGCACTTGCGCTCCTAGGTGTCTGCCTTCACAGGTGTTCCAGCCTGCATTTCCTGTGCTCTTAGTTGCTCCATTTAGATGTCCCAGCGGTGCCTCAGATTTGTCAGAGGAGACAAATCTCATCATCCTCTCTGCTCCCCTTCTCTGCCTCTCTGGGGATGTTTATCGTCCCGGGGTCGTCGACAAATCAGGCCCCCCTGAGCCCCCCACCACTGCACTGTTGCCAGACTCTGGTCATTCCTCCTCCGCCTCCCTCAGTGCTCTGGCCCCTCAGCCTCCCTGGAACCTGTCAACCCCAATCAGGACATTAACGAGCGCGGGTCATGGAAAATTACTCCAGCCTCTGATAACTGCCGGCTGCACGGTTCCTGCCGGGACCCAGCGAGCACATCTGACACTTAGAACATCTCCTGCCTTCCTCTGCATGAGCCCCACCCCCAGCGCCTGGGTTAGAGTTTAGAATGCAACACAGCGCCGCACAGAGAGGCACCCCGAGGCAAGAGATAAATAGTGGGGTCATCGCTTTGGCGGACACGCTCGCCAAGTCTGTAATCGAGAGAGTCGGAGTAGAAAGTGATGCCACCGTCCGTGGCAGGTGTTGGGCCAACGTAACGGAACCCACCGGGCGTGGCGGACTTGGGGTTCCCTGATAATAAGGTGAACCCCCCGGGTCCACTCTCAAAGGCGGCAAGATCTGGGCTAAATCCTGACAGGCATCCAGTTTCTGCACACGATTCTGTAACTTCGCTTTGGAGCTTCCAGCGGAAGTGTTCATGCATCAAGGTGACGTCTCTGAAACGAACCTGCGGTTCCGATGGCACCGGGCCCCCGGCATGACACATGGCCCAGGCGCCCAGGGGCTCCATGGTAGGGTGGGAGCAGCCGGCCGACGGGCGCGGGCCTCAGAGACAGCCGATGCTCTCCACAGCGCCTCCTCGCCCCCCTTTTAGGAACTTCCTCCTCGAAGTCTGGAGGGAAAATGACTGAGGCCAGAGCCAGTGTGAGCCGCTTACCTATGCTTTGGCAAACTTGGGGCGATAACCAGTCCTGTCTCCTCCATCCCCACTGAGAAAAGCTAGGAAAAAATGGCTCGCAGCCAAGATTCTCTTTGGCCTTGCCCAAAGAAACATCTGGTTTTTGCCCTCAGCCTCTGGGACGTTGATACGTCCTACCTGATAGGAGTGCCTTTGCTTAGGGCAGGGGCTGGTCACACCCGATCGTCTTAGAGTGGACCTGCCAGAAAGACCAACCATGTGACTTGGGGTGGGGGTTCTGAGTCATCAGTCATCCTAGGGACTGAGTTCAACCTCCTGAACGATCAACCGATCCGTCAATCAGCCACGCCTACATGATGAAGCCCCAGTGAAAACAGAGTGGCCCCTCTGCTTGGCAGTAATCCATGCGCGTTGTCACACAGCACCGCTGGGAGGGCCACGTGTCCTGACCCCACCGGGAGAGGGGCCCACAGAAGTCTGGCGTTTGGAGCCCTCCCACACTCTGCCCTATGCGTCTCTTCCTCGGGCTGAATTCGACCTGTGTTCTTTCTCTGTAATAAAGCATAACCGTGACAATTGTGGCTTGCAGTGAGCCCTGTGGGTCCTCCTAGCTCATCACAAAGCGTGGTTTTACCGCCCCCCCCCCCCCAACGCACACCTGCAGGTGGCGTCAGAAGCGAGGGCAGTCCCGGGCGCTGTGCTCTCACACTCCGCAGTTTGACTCATTCTGGGCAAATGGGCTGAGAGCAAAGTGTAGTGTGATGTCTGTTAGTCCACAAGGAAACTTACAAAGTGGCCAAATTCTGCAAACAAGGTGACGGAAGCCATCTCAAGAGATCTGTTACAACAGTCCTGTCCTCCTACCAAAGGGTCGCTGGTGCTGACCACAAGCAGAGGACCCGGCCGGAAGTCTCCTCCTGGGGGGCAAAGTCCCTCTGTGCTTAAACCTCCAGAAGTTGCCATCACTTTTAGAATGGAATTCAATCCTCTTACCTTATTTATGGATTTGTGTGTGTGTATGTGTGCTGTTTCCAACTAAAACGCAAATCTAGATCAATGCTGGCACATAGTAGGCAGTCTATAAACGTTTGCCGAATAGATGAATCGTTCGAATAAAAGGAATTAAAAAATGCTTATTTTGCCAGCAAGACTTTATCTCTGGCTTAATTTTTTTTTCCATGATTTTTTAATAGCAATATACTTCACAAACCAGAAAATCTAGCCTTTTAGCATATTCACAAAGCTGTGTCACCATCGCCACTATCTCATTTCTCTGGCTCGGGCTGCCAATCATAACACCCCGCGTGCGTCGATCACAGGAGGACACAGGACCCAGGTGAGGCCACATTCCTCCCCAGCACTTCCCAACAGAAACTCCGAGAAAGGCCGTCCCTTGGTCAGAGAGGCTGTGAGGAACGAGCATGGAGCTGGCCGTGCCCTGGTCCCCTGCCACAGGGAAGCAGCTGGTCCAGACGGATGAGAATAAATCTGACACGCGGAGAGAAAGAGGGAGGGAACGCTGGTTCGGTTGTCCCTGAGGCCGGCCACGCAGTTCCACTGCCCACAGTGTGGGCACAGAAGCCAGCCATTCTCAGGCCCGAACTCATTCCAGTGGTTTTCTAGAGCTTGGAACGTGAGGTGTTGTTCCCTGTCTGGCTCACACCTTCCCTCAACACATGTTTATCGAGTATTCGCTGCGTGCAGGGGACTGGCCTTGGGCGTACACTCCAGCTGGGCCATGGCAGTGTGGGGATTGCAATGAGCGGGACACGCCAGAGCAGAGCGTCTCATCGACGGCCACCGCGGCGGGAGAGACTCCCGGAAGTGGCGTCTCAGCTGAGACCTGAAGTCGGAGGGCAGTTGGAAGCATGCGGGATGCTAAGGGGGTCAGATGAGGTTCCCATCGGCAGGAGCGGTAAGGGAAGCTACAGGAAGGACGTGACATTTGAACTAAGCCTTAAAGCGTGGAGAGAAGAGGCAGATAGTTAAAGGGCTTAGGAGCATTTCAGTGGAGGAAAATTGTGCACAGGCCAGATCCAGGACACAGCGAGAAGTTCCTGGAATCTGGGGTGCACGGAGGGAAGAGGTGCGTTTGGAGCACACGGCAGGCCAAAGCCCTGAAGGTTTAGGGGCGGGGGAGCAGCATGCTCAGCCCCAAGCTGTGAGAGGCTTGTGAGCTAGCTGGAAAAGATGGACGAGGTGGGGGCGGGGAAACCAGTGTGGCGCCCACCGCAGCAGTCCAAGGAACAAGATGGGCTGACCCAGCACGGCGGCAGGGGAAATGGACAAGAACAAATGTGGGTGCCACCGAAGACGCAGGAATGATCGGATTTAACGTCGCGATTAGAGGTAGAGAAGAAAGAGGAACTAAACACGGCAAAGATGGTGATGGTGACGGTGGCGATGGCAACCAGCGTCCGTTGGCCCAGGACTGGGCCAAGCGCTTTACAGGCGTTATCTCATCCACCCTAACGGGAAGGTCCTATTATGACCCCCATTTTCGAGTTGAGGAAACTGAGGAGGAATGCAGAGATGAAGTCATCTGTGCAAACAGAACCAGAATGATACTTTAAAAAATAAGGAATCTAGGCAGGAAAAAAAAAAAAAAAGAAAAACTTGGGAAGGAGGATGAGGCCGTTTTTTGCAGACGGGGTGTAAGCTGCCTACCTGGGTGAAGCCAGCTCTGACTTCCGTTTACATGTGTCACGGCCAGGGGGCAACGGCCTCACCCACGTTCACGAGTCCACAGCAAACTAGAAAACGCCGAGCTTTCTCAGATCGAGATAGATGATCTCGATTGCTCCCCCCGTCCGTGCCTGTCACTTGTGATGAACGGAAATTACATGCATCTGCCAAGCTTTGTTTCTCACGGAGCTACGTGGGATGATTTCCCAGTACCCTGTGGTCTTCTAGGTGTTTGCAAATTGATTTTTTTGATTATTTGTTCCAGTGATTTTCCAAGTATTCAGTGTTTTTCCAAGTTCTTCTGCTTTACAGTATGGGTGAGTTAAACTCTGTATTTGCCTTCCCTTTCCCGCATAACGTGAAGTTTTAAGGTTGCAATTATTTAGGATATTTTTTGGCATGGAGCTTAGATCTCTGAGGAAACATATATGCAAATATATATGACTGTAAATACGTATGTGGATGGGCATAAGGCAATCTTCAGTCAGAATTCCTCAGAGTTTACGACCATATGCAGAAATGTAAACATAGTGAGAACATATAGCTATTTCAGGTATCCTAAATAAATTAAGATTATTACCCTCTAGAAACGTTTATATGTTACATTAAAAAAAAAAAAAACCTCAAAACTTCAAAAAAATTGTCCTGTGCTCATGTAGCTCTCCCATAAACACTAACCTAAGCAAGATACAATGGAATTCTAAAAATTCATCTTCTTTCTACCCAACCCCCTTTCCTGAAGCCAGAATTTGTAGGGAGTGGCAGCTGGCCATTTGGAGATTCCATTTTTGTGTGTGTGGGTACAGTCTAAAGTCCAAGGCAGAGAATCGGAGGGATAAAATTCCAGACCCGATGCATCATGAGTGACATAAAGGGCCCAATTAGATGACTGTTAAGGGCCTTTGCAGATCAAATAGTATACGCATCTAAAAACTGATTATGAGGATGCTAATGAAAACTATGGCACAATGTTCTGTAAAAATACCAAATATAACTCAAGCAACCACCGCCCCACAAAGTTAAACTTCTCATTTTATTAAGTATGTATCTTCAGAAGTATCTACTGTGGTCTGAGTCTCGTAAGTATCATAGATGACCAAAGAAAGTTTTGTCAAATCCAGGAAGCCAAAAATCTGTTTTATGAAAATAAATGATTAATAGGATGAATAGATTTGACAGCCTTCATTTGAATGAAATTCGCCTGCCATATGAAAGCAAAAGCAAATTTTTAAACAAAGAACAACAACAATAACACAATCCAGGCTCTTCCCTCGAAGCCCTCTCCGTCAGCTACCATCCCTCTCCATTTAGGCTCAGGAGCCCTGGGGACTGCATTGTCCCTTACTGCTTCCCTAACCCCTAAATAAACCTGAAACAGTTCCTTTATTAAACTCTCTGCTAAGAATGTGTCATCATTTTCCTACTAGGCCCCTGGTTAATACAGACATAATGATATTACTCAGTAACAAAATAAGGATTAAATTGGAGAAGATGTGTAAAGCATTTAGCCTGGTTCATATTACATACTTAATAAATATTACCTATTATTATCATCGGGCTTTTTATTTTCCTATCAATTCTGCCCTACTTGATCCAATAAATACGGATTACCAGCTGTTGAGAGTTCTCCTCCAATCCCTGTATTAGGAATTTTGAATGAGCATATGTTTTAGCTTTGTGTTTTTCTCATGAAGGATGACATTTGTTTCGTATCCCTTGAAATCCCAAGGGACTTTGAAGAGAGAACAAATTTCAGACAAAGTCATGTAGACACCACGTCTTTTTTGCAGTCACTTCTCAGTGTCATTGGCGGTCTGGGGACAAATTGGGGAACCTTCCAAGAGCTCGACACCAGTGAGAAAGCAGGGTGCCTTCTAAATAAACGCCTTCTGGTTTTTCCCAGCAGCAACTGTTTGGAGAGAAAGTGAGATAAAGGATTACAGCAGAGGCCACTCGGATTTGTCACACCAGTACTAAGATTTCTAATTCTGGCTGAGCATACCAAGAATTCTTCATGCTTTTTAAACAGAAGATGTCAAATACATGTGTTAGGTTGTGAGAAGAAAGTTTTTTGCCCTCGCCTCACTCTTGGATGTTTGTAATAACCTGATTTTCTTCCTCCCTGCCCCATCACTGATTTAGTGAGCTCTTTGAACACAGTGAGCTATCTACCCACTGACCTGCTCCGCCCTTAATAAAGTGTCTTTTCCGGAAATCTTGCTGTCTTTCCCAAAGGAATGACTTTAAGCAACTTAAAAGCCCCATGATGTTCTGAAACGCGTCTTTTCTTTCAAAGAAGAGCACTTTTTGTTCGTTTGCTCCATATCCACAATATGCGGAAAAATTACTGCAGACAAACTAATTGGAACATATACTTTAGCATAGGACTGGTTGGCTCCTCGCTTATTTATTTATTTATTTTTCCAACTTCAGTTTTAATCCTTTATCTCCAAAGCTGACTTCACGCTGTTCGGAGATGCCACTTCTCCATCCGCGGCCAGCGGCGGGGGGTTAGGGTGGCTTCACCCTCACGCCCGCTGCAGGTATAGACACTGACTCCCTTCGACCTCGCCTGGCTGCTCTGAAATGGATTATACCATTTTGCAAAATGATCGGTCTGCTCCTCATTAAGGGAAAACCCGACTCTGTTTATCTGGCTGTTTTTCTCCCCTAAAAAGCTGGCGTTCCCACACCGGGAGTCGAACCCGGGCCGCCTGGGTGAAAACCAGGAATCCTAACCGCTAGACCATGTGGGAGACGACGAACGTCCTCGCAAACCTATGCAAGTTGTCTCTCTCACCCGCTTCCGCCCGCCTCCGCGCGCCTGTCGTCGGCGCCAGGCTCGCTTCTGCGCCTGCGCGGAGGCGCGCGCTGGCTTCACCCCTCGCGTCCGCGCCCTGCGGCGCCGCCCTCTGCCTGGCCCCGCGTGGATCGCTCTGCGCTGGCGTCTTTGGTGACCGGTCCAGTCTCCCGATTCTAGAGTCCGCGTGCACATCGATGTAGACTCTAGATGGCATGAGCCATTTTCAGAATTCCCCATTGGACATCCTGTAGCGGAAAAAGGACTGGCGTCCGGATTTCAGACTCATTAATGAGAGTCATAAAACCGCCACCGCTGAGGCCAACACGGAGTCGGCGCCCCTGTCCCCGACTGTGCCCCCCACACTGTGACTCCCCCGCACCGACTGTGCCCCCCGCACTGACTGTGCCCCCCGCACCGACTGTGCCCCCCACACTGTGACTCCCCCGGACCGACTGTGACCCCCTCACTGACTGTGCCCCCCGCACCGACTGTGACCCCCGCACCGACTGTGTTCCCCGCACCGACTGTGCCCCCCGCACTGACTGTGACCCCCGCACTGACTGTGCCCCCGGACTGACTGTGACCCCTGGACTGACTGTGACCCCTGACTGTGTCCCCCGGACCGACTGTGACCCCTGGACCGACTGTGCCCCCCGCAATGACTGTGCCCCCCGCACTGACTGTGCCCCCGGACTGACTGTGCCCTGGACCGACTGTGATCCTGGACCGACTGTGACCCCGGACTGACTGTGACCCCTGTGTCCCCCGCACCGACTGTGCCCCGCCCCCCGCGGCGCCGGACGCCCGGCCCCGGTCCCTGGCCGCCCCGCACTGCTCGGGCTGGACACAGGCCCCACCCCGTCCCCTTAAAGCTGATCTTTCCAGAAACAGGACCGGCGGCCGCCCGGGAGCCTGGAGCATTCCGGGGTCCGCGGGCTCCGCGACAGACGGCAGCATCCGGTCACCGACGGGAGCCGCCGCCCCTGGGGTGCGGAGGGCGCCGCCGCGCGTGCGACAGCCACGCTGCCGCCGTCGCGTCCTCGCTGCGGCCGAAGCTACGCAGAAGTTGTTTTACCAGCGGCGACACGTTGGAGCCCATTTTAAAGCTGATTCTGGTTCTCTGTTCTCCCCCCACACCTGGCAAAGGGACTTGGGAGGGCCTCGCTTTCCCCTCAGCTACCTGAGGCTCCCTAGAGCTTCGGTGGCGACAGGCATCAGCAAGAGGGGAGGGGAGGAGACCCGAAGCAGAAACTGGTCCGTTTATTCTTTTCTTGCATTTATTAACGCGGAGGAAGCTCCCTCGCATGGAGTGAACACGATGCAACGTCACGAAACGGTGGGGCTGCAAAGCTGTCGTGTGAATCAGACACGTTCAAACATGTTTGCTCACTCTGCCCGCACGGTATACCTGTCCTACCTGCATCTTCAGTGCCTCTTCCTGTACTGTCTTTGCGTCTTTGAAGAGTTTCATTTGTTTGTTTTTTAATCAGTGGGACAGCTGCCTTCCTTTGGGGGGGCATGTTTCGGAACACTGAAGAAAACTCCAAAACAAACCTCATCAAAGGGACAAGATCCTACATCTGTGGATCTCATTTTGGGGGCTTTAAATATGTAAGTTCCTGATGTAACCCATACAGCAGACAGGCACTGTCCTTGGGACAGTGCCAAAATACAGCTTTACTTTTGTCTCTTGCTGGCCCCAAACTGAGGTTTGTTCACTCTTCCCCTTGCCACTGGATGAAAACTTGGGATATAGCAGAAAGCCCTATGGTCGCTTTAAATAATAAAGCACAATCTAGGGCAATATACCATTCAACAACTCACTCTTCATTCTAGAGAGTTCACCACCACTCCAGTCCTGGCTTGACTTCAGGCTAGGAGCAGTGGTGAGCATGGTCCCGTTCCTACTGGCTCACAACTGTGGGCTTTTCTTGCCAACTTTGTGTTCAGTGACATCACACTGGTAGCCTGAGGTGGCCATGCTGGGAGTGTTTACACCAGGAAAATAGGCAACTGTTCCAAGGCAGGGCTTTTTGCCTTGGAGAGCCAGTTAAACAACAGTGATGAGCTGGTTAAATATTTATGAGCATTAACAGCCAGAGTCTGCTGTCCAAGAAAAAAAGGGTGATCCACTTCTCACTTCTTTCTTGTCATTTTGTCCCTTCAAGGCTCCAAGGCCCTCCAAGATTGGCGTGTGGGGAGGGAGGGGGGGAGGACCAAAAGGTCCTACTAGACTGGTACTGTCACTCAGCTTCCTGCCCTCTGGGCCTGAACGTGTTTTGGGGCTGACTTTCTCAGTGCTTCTCTGGGTTCACCAGGTGCGTCCTTGCTTGCGCCCCTTGGGCAGTGGCTCCAGGAGGCCAGCCATGTTCTCCCAGCGTGGGCCTCACTCCAGTGGTGCCAGGATCACCAGGCCTTTGTCAAGTCGCAGATTCTCTTTAATTGCAGGTTCTGCAGATGAGGACTTCTGGGAGCACGGCCTGGGAGTCTGAGTTGTAACAAGCATTCTGCACCCTCCCCGCCACTGGAGTTTGAGAACTATGTGGCTGCGAGTTCCCTTCAAGTGTGAAGAAACCACAATCCTTGAAGCACCAATTCTATCACGTCGCTTTTCCTGCTCAAAAACATGAAAAAATGGCTTCTGGTTGCCACCTGAGTAAAATCTAAACTCCCTGGCCAAGTCTTCCATCCTTCCATAACCCATCCGTCACGTGGGCTGCTAAGACCCTCCCACACCCCGCTTCAGGACCCCATTCCTAATCATCCCCTCGCTCTGTCCCTCTTGTCCCCCGTGTTTTCCTGCCCTGACACCTTTGCTGCACCTCTCTCTGCACCGCCCCCCACTCGACTCTTCTTTCCACATCTGATCCCAACTCCAAGGCCAGCTCATCTACATGAGGCCACCTAGGGTCGTCCCCGGTCACGAGTGACTCCTGTTTCCTCTGAATCTCAAAGCACAGGCCTTTAAAAAAATGGGATGGAGGATTATGCCTTGCCACCCTTGCTATTTAAGTTATTTAATTAAGAAGTCCATGAGTAAAAATCGGATTCCATAATCCCCCTGGGAACCCAGCGCTGCACACAGTCATTCTGCCAAGTAGTCCTTCCTTTTATCTAACTTAACTACTTCCTGCTGTACTTCATTGTGAAAGCTGCCTGCCCCCTTTTAACCAGCAGCACGAACAAAATGTTCCTAGGAAGAGGAAAAAAAAACACAAATTTTTGAAGTTTAGCCAGACCAGTAAGTGAGCTGTGTTTCTTTAGTTTCACACACACAGAAAAGCCTCCTTGTTGACACAGGGACAACCACTCTGTCCCCAGGCGTCCCGGGCTGACTCTCACAGGGTAGCTCTCCCATTCCATCGCCGTCTGATGCTGGAGGAAAGCCCCAAACATATCGCACTTGCCTGGCGTCTACGTTAGTCTAAGTGGCGGGTGCGATTCAGGCCCCTGCCTGCCAGTCATGTACGGAGTGAGGATAGTTTCCATTTCAGTGGCCCCAGGAGTCACCCTTCATGAGGGCTTGGAAAATCAGAACCAATTAAATTCCACCCCGGCCAGCACAGACCCAGCCTAGGGCACAAAGTTAACATCAAAACTCTTTTGGGTAACAGCACCTGCCCCAGTTGGGGTGAATTAATCTTCATGGCCTAACACTAGATTCAGCTTCTAAAATTGGATCTGAGCTCAGGAGGCCGCTGGCATGGCAGAGTCCCCTCAGGGCTTGTTTAGACTGTAACTATGCCCTTCACTTCTACCCCAAACTAGCAACTCCTACCCGTCCTATGACTCAGGGCGAATATACCCTTGAAGTCCCCGGCTGGGCCAGGTGCTGGTTCTGCAGGCCCACCCCCATCAATTGCTGGGCTGGATGAATTTCCCGGCTTCCCTCGCCACAACCACCTCAGCTCCTAATGGCAGAGTCTGGGGCTCACTGTGTTGTAGCTCAGCTTCGAGCACACAATCTCCTACAATCACCTCTCTCCACAAAACCTCCCAATGGCGCCCCATCTTACTCAGAATAAAGGTTGAATCCCGACTATGACCTGCAAAACCCTACGTGACAAACACCCCCTCCGAGTATTTATCCCAAAGCGTTAGACACAGCCCAACGCTATTTTTCTTTGGAGCCACTCTCAGAATAATAAAACTTTTATACAGGGACTAGGATGTAGTACTGAGTATAGCGTAATTACTGGCCCAAAAGGAGCTGAATAGACTCTTAGCAATATCCCCTTAAAATTGAAAGGCTATTCAGACAACATCAGAACAGCCCTCTCTGTACTGCCTGTTCCTTCACTGGATGTTCTTTCCCTGTACCTAGCGGGAAACACTCAACGGCACTTCCTAGCGACCCCCCAAAGCAGACACCCGTCGGCATTGCGGTTAAACGATGCTTGTTAAAGCAGAAACAGAAATGCAAGGGGGAAGCCATGCAGCAGGTGATCAGAGCTGACAGCAGCAGTGTTCCTGTGGGAATAAATGAAGACCAACCGCATCAGAACAGGCAACGGCTATTTATTCAGAGCTTGCTAGAGCCGGGGAGTCACCACCATCTCTGGTGTTCCCGCAGAGACTCAAAGGCAGGCAGAGGTGGGGGGGGGGCTTTACAGTGGAAACAAGGGACTATTTTAGGTGTGCCCTGATCGGAGGCTTTGGGGGGATCCTTGGGGGTGGGCAGCGAGAAGCAGGGCACCCCGAGTGCTTGGTCAAGGTGCATATTCCGCTTTTTCTGGTTGGTCCCAAGTTGGAAGTGGGGACAAAAATTAGGGAAGCTGTCAGTTATTAACCGAGTCCCGGCCATCTGTGGGGACCGATGCGGGGTTATTGTTTGGCTTCCTGGGTTGTCACTACAGACAGGTCTGCCTCCCCACAGCCCGGCCTGGGGCCCGGGCTTCCCGGCTGGTTTACTGCAGATCGCGCCTCGGTTTCCCGGCGGTGTGCGGCAGCGTGCCGTGTCCCCACGTGCCCTTTGCACTCAAAGTCACTTTGAAACCACCCCGTACAACAAGCCTCCCCAGAATGTTCCAGCCCACCCCCCCCTCCCTGCGGCGCTCCCGTGCCATGCGCTTACGTACAGGTGCGTACAGGTGCGCACACCTACCGCACGGCCTTGGCATCAACAGCAGCGCCTGCGTGTCTGGCGACCGAGCGGGGCCGGCGGGAGCGCCGCGCCCACACAGGTGGGGACCCCAGCGACGTCTTGGGAAGGCAGAGAGCGATTCCAGTCAGCAGTCACGAGAGTTCCAGGGCACCTGTTTGGCCCGGGGGACACCTTTCTGTCCCCAGGCCTGCTTTCTTTTTAAATTTAGAAACACGGTGAAGGCATTTGAACGTGTGCGCACCTTTATGTTTGGGGGCGGGGGAAGCTGCCGGGCCTTGTTTGAGGGGTGCTGAAGTTATTATGTAGACGTCGTATCTTACCCTGATACCAATCGGGTTAAATGTTCGTTCATGGTAACTATTAAACTAAAGGCCGCATGGCACCAACGAGAATGAAACGGGCCTTCCACGTTCCCAGTGAGAACCACGACATAAACGGGGGCGGGGGGGCGTGTCCCATAGGCTGGGAGACCAGCGTCCCGGCTGCCACGCCCCTCGCATGGAGCCTGACTGTCTCCTGGGTCACCCCAGACTTTACTGTCCACCACCACAGCTGGACGTGGCTGGGCTTTTGTCCAATTTCCAGTCTCAGACTGTAAATTAATTCCAGTCAATTAAAATAAATGGAATTTGAAAAAAATGCCCACTACTGAATTTTCAAATACTTACACGGTCAAAGTCAGTCACTGCTCTCTTAAAAGAACAATAATACGTGGACTAGTGCTTTCTATTGGAAGATTTGTCCATTTTGTCTGGATCCAAATTCTGGCTGCAAAAGGAATGATTGGGAGGGCCGTTACTTGTAAACACCAAATCTTAAAATCTCTTCTTTTTGTGAGTTCTGAGCGTTTGTTCTGTTCTCTTTCTTTCTTCTGAGATCCCCCCTGGGGTACAGGGGCCCATCCCCTCCCTCAAACTCAGCCAAGGACCAGAAAGGGTACACATGAGAAAGACCGCTTACAGCTTACAAATCGGCTCCTACACGGTGAAGTCGTGTGAACCGCAAGTCGTGGGTGAGTTATAATCAGACAGCTGTGGTGTTCTGTCTCTTAAAAGATGTCAGTCATTATCGGGGCGTGGGACAGACATGGGCATTTTTGCACAAGCTCTGTGACGAGCCCATAAAATTGTATGTGACCTAATAAAGTTGCCAGTGGCTCTATCCCCCGGATCATGTGGCCCTTTCTTCCTGCCTCCATGCAGTGTACCCCACAAAGCAGGCCAGGTAACGGCCCGCAACACGAGATTTCCAAGTCAGCATCCATGGCTCCTCCTTTCCCTGACCTAAAGAAAGATATTAAGTTGGAGTTAATGCTGGAGACTCCCCAGGCAACCACCCGCCCAGCTGCCCCCGGGCAAGGAACTGTTCCCTCCGCCCACTTTCTCACCTGTGGTGGAACAGGCTTTGAAAAATCCAAGGTTATTTCTGTCCTCAGCTCCAGCATCTGTCTCAGCCATGTTCCCTCGCCAGCTGGCTCCATCCGGCTCTGCCGACTCGGGGCACTGGGAGGAGGCTGGGAGCTGTTTGCTTTCCGTCCCCAGCAGCGTCCCCATGACCACACACTTCACCCCAGCAGCGGCAGCTGCTCCTGCCACTTCCAGAATGAGGCCGATCGCCACCTCCCTGCCCTGCTCAGAGACACCAGCACTAAGTGGCCAGCATGTCCCCTCAGAGAGCCGAGTGGCAGCTCCGCAGCGTCCCCATTAGGTCTCTAAGGAGCCAGGACGAGCCGAGCAGGCGTCCCTGGAGTCCAGGTATGCGTCCCAGCTCTGCAGGACCCTGCTCCAAGCATTAAGTCTCGAAAAATCCCAGCCTCTTCCCTGTTACCTCCGCCTTAGGGGTGACTGCTGTTCCCGAAAGTCTTACCCTCTGTGACACCTCAGTACCCCCTCTGCATTTTTCTCTTCCCTAATTCCTGGCTCATGACCCTTTCATTAAGCGCTCTGTTAAAATACACATGTGGCTTCTGCCTCCCGACTGGACTCTGTCTGATACGGTCCTGTTTTGGAATGCCGGCCCAGCCCCTGCCGCTCCGTCTGCACAGCGTGTCCCCGCTCACGGCCATTCGTTCAACTGCCATGTGCTAGACACAGAGCCTGTCGCTAGGACACAACAGAAAACACAAAATACGTGTTTACGCTGCAAGTCCCAGAGCTTACAGTCTAGCAGAGACGAGTTAAATCGTCAGCCAGGTAAATATAAAACTGCGGCTGTGGCAGTGCTAAGGCAGGTGCACGGTGCCGAGGGCGGCCTGCTTCGGGGGGTCCGGGCAGGCTTTCCTGAGGAAGGCACAAATGAGCGGGGATCCACGTCTACGCAAGCAATTAACTTAGGGGAACGGGAAGAGCTTTCTAGGCATGGGGAAGAGCAAAGGCCTCTTGGCAGGAGGACGGGTGGCACGGAGCCACGGCCGGAGCGCAGAGGATCAGGCACCCTGCCCAGGATCACAGTAAAATCAGGGTGGGGTGGGGATTTCAGCCCACATCTACGTATTGTTTGGCTGTTTTCATGACAACACCAAGCCACCCTAGCCAGCGACCATCACCTTCTTTCCACTCAAAATTTTCCATCGGGACAGAGGTCCATCAATTAGACCTCACTCCAAAGGATGGAAATCACAAAGTAGAACGTGGAAAAAAAAAAAAAAAAGACAAAAGCTGGAGCCACAGAAACTGTCGTGGGATTCAGTTTGCTGCTCTTCTGTTGAGGGTGCCCAGTCTGGGTCTGTGGGGCCCGGGGGTGGACCCGGCGTGGCCCCTGAATCAGCAGCGCTTCTCCTGGGAATGGAATGCCGATTCCCAGGCCCCACCCGTCCTGTGGGAAACCGGGAGGCGGGGCCCCGTGATGTGTGTTTTGACAAGCACCAGGGCTTCTACTGCACACCTGAGGGCCTGAATGGTGGTCCCCGAGCTGCCTGACCGCCCCAGCCACCAGAGGATCTTGTTAAAACGCACCCAGGCCACACCCCAGTGTCCACAAAGATCAGACTGTCTGGGTGGGGATCTGTGCTTGGGAGCCAGCGGCCTACATCCAAGTGAGTGTTTGACACAGTGAGCAGTTGTAAAATGCCAGGTAGCTCAGAGTAATAGGTAGCACAGCTCTGCAAGCCGGTCTCAGGACATAATTTCATTGATATCTTCAATCTCCTCAGCTCTTCAATTTTAAAACATTATCTTTTGGATTTCTCATTTCGACATTTTTTAATGAATGTCTCCTCATCTCACATATCATCATAGTCATCAAAAAACTATATGAGATTTATTAAGTGCTTATCAAATTCACACCTCGTTTTACTGTAAATATCGTTTCTTGAAAATGCCCCCAAGTTTCAAAATATCCAAAAGAAAAGCACCCAGGCTTGTAATGCAAACACGCATCTAATTCGTAACTTTTTCTTTTTCCTTTTACGAAACAGATTTTTCTAGCAAAGTGATTCAGCATTGTTTTAAACAGACATACAAATAAATATGGGAGGAATTAAGACAGTATTATGTCTAAAAACAAAAAATAGGAAATACTTCCAGAGCTGAAAGAATAGACATTATCCCAGGTTCATCTTCAAACAACAGTATTTTCAAGAATTTTCCCATCTTACAATTTTTCCATACCCTGGTATTTATGCAGCTCATCTGCATATGACATTGACTAGTCTACTGTAGGTAAGCAAGATAAGGATGACTCACTGCCCTTAAAGACCACAGTCCCAGCGAGAAGTGACCAAAAAATGAGTGGTTGCTATACCATTAAAAAAAAAAAAGATTCCAATTACTGGTTATCTTCAGACAGTTTAGCAGTTAGGGACGGCAACATTTGATTGTGTCAAATCAGAATCTGTGAGGTAGCTGCTGCTACTACTCTAATAAAACAAGGAAGCAATTTCAGTAGCTTTAAAAAATGGAAAAGAGCATAAGAAGGAAGAAAAGGTAGACTTGATTATACAACTCTGCCCCTAAGGATATTAAAAAGAAACCACTAACTGTGAAATTGCATAATAATAATAGTTTGTTTCCTATTATATGGCATGTCATCTTCAAAGGAAAAGAAAGAGAAAATCTTTAGAGAACAAAGGCTAGAAGGCAGTATCAAGAAGATAAACATTTTACCTGCAAAAATAAAAGGATTAGAGGGAAAAAGCCTAAGGTTCCCTTCTGTAGTTCTACAGAATAGGAAATTAAGAAAAAAAAAAAAAAAGATAACAGATCTATATCTTATACCATATGCAAATTAAAAAACCAAAATATATTATGAAAATGTTAGCATATATATATACAGATGGATGGCACAAAGCCCAAAAGCCATCAAAGAAAAAGTAACAGATTCAACTTCCCCAAAAGTTAAAATACTAGCAAGACACTGAAATACTTAACAAAAGATTGAGATCCATAGGAAAGTATTTGTACAAATCAAAAGAAGACAAGCAACCAACAGGAAAATAAAGAAAAGATCAGAACAGACAATTCACAGAATATAATGGCAAAAAAAAAAAAAGAAAAAAAAAGTTCAGCCTCACTAGTGCCAGAGAAATGCAAAAAAATAATAAAATAAGAATAAGATGCCATGCTTTCACCTCACAGAATAAAAAAATTACTGGATTTGCTGTTTTCAGGTGTTCTTATTGCTCAATAATGTCATCTAAATACAACCTATGTTATCTGTGAAAGGTCCAGCACAGGGGACCCCCCTCTGCTACTGCTCTGGACAGGGGTGAGGGGGTATTGGGGGGCCTGCTGCTGCCTGGACCAGCTCCTGGGGGCGGGGCATTCCAAGGGAAGGCACGCCTCCCCAACCTGTGCCATGTGGGGCGTGGAGAATGAAGCCTGGCACCACCTGTCCTTCTTACAGCCCCGCATCTCCTCGGGCACCTGACTCTGAGGAAATGTTTACCTTTTTTTTAAAACTTTACATCTTATACAGTGGCACATTTCATGCATCAGCAAAACCAGTCAACAGATCTGTGACACACTGGTAAGACAAGGGTAAAAGAAATTCTCATGTACTTGTCCAAGAATAATTTTCAAAAAGTTGGACACATGACATAGTAAAGAGGTCAAAATATTTATTTAACTTATTACCAAAGGACCCTGAAAGATGACAAAAGAAGATACCAGGAAAGAATGCTGGAGTAAGATGACATGGTCAGATGCTGAAGCGGTTAACGTCCTGTAAGGCTGACTGTAACCTCCTTCCTGCTACAGAAAACCATGTCGCTCCTCCAGATGAAAGTCGTTTGCGGCTGATCATCCTGCAGTAAGTTAACATCTGGCTTTAGTGTCCGGACCCTAATCCATCAGTGTCAGCTAACCATTAGGTAGGTTTGTTAGACGAGGCTCTCGAATAGGGGTTCCCAAACATTTTGGCCTCAGGGTTCCATCATGCTCTTAAAAATGGAGGATCTCCAAGGACTTCTGTTTATGTGGGTTGTATCTAGTAATATTCACAGCATTAGAAATTAAGACAAAATTTAAACATTAATTTCTATAAACAACAAACCCATTTCCAGATTAACATAAATTAACATTTTTTAAACTTGTTTTCTAATACAAAAAAAAATTAATGAGATCAGTGTCATCATTTTAAAGTTTTATAAATCGTTGGGATTTCACAATAATTTATGAATGACAATAATTAGGGAGGCTACAGGGTACTGAGCCACATAGCTAGAAGAGTACTGAGAACATGCCGACTTGATCTCTAAAAATTCATATATGTATATCCTCAACCTACCGCCTTGGAAAATTCTAGGAAACACAATAACCAAGCATGCTTCCCATTAGCTGTTATAGTAACGGCACATCATGTAGCTTCTAGAAAACTCCGCTGTAAATTCATAAAAGAAAGAAGCGTGAAAAGGGCAAATAATGCCTTAGAACTGTGAAGTCTCAATTTCAAAGATTCCCATGAAAAGGTCTTGGATGCCCCTAGAGGCCCCTGGTCACACTTTGAGACTCACTGCTCTCATGTGACACTGCCAGGGCATGCAGTCACCCGCTCCCCTTATTTCAAGTTTCAATATGCTTTTTAAAGAACATTTTTAGTAAGAATGTAATCTCATATCGCCTTTTAAAGTCCATTTGATCTTTGAACCTAAGACTCTTACAGAAACATTTAAACACACACACACACACACACATGCACAGAGCACGTATCACTGTAAATTCAGCCACGTTCACTGTGGTATCATTAATGTTAACAAACCGGAAATAAATTTCCACACGGGGGATGACTTAGAAACGATCACACAACACACACACACACACACACACAGATGTAGTCATATGCGTATGCACAAATACTCATGACTGTCAAGTGAAAAAATGTACAAAGCAATATTGACAATTTTTATATTTAAAAACAAAATTCATATGAGCATATTTAGATACTTGTAAATATACATTATTTAAAAAGTCTGGAAATACATGCCAAACTGCTAAGAGTAGTGTCTCCAGGGAATACGATGAGAAGGGAATAGAACAGAACAAACCTCACTTTTTTATTTTCTATACTAGATTATTTGGATTTTCACAATGAGCATATTACTTTAGTCATTAAAACAGCTAAAAACAAAGTAACTAAGAGACATAGCGATCAAATGCAATGTACTATCCTGGATCGAATCATCAAAAAGGACACTTAGAAAAAACTGGTGAAATCCAAATAAAGCTTACAGTTTAGATTTACAAATTAAGTAAAAATATAACAATCATCAAAAAAAAAAAAAAAATACAGACACTAGACTGCCAACAGTTGGCCCAGGAATGGTGGCATGACCCGCCAGGAACCAGAAAGGAAGACTGCGAGAAACTGGACAATCAGCAGAAGACATCTGTCGCTCTTCAGAAGACCGGAAGGTGTCGCGACCATCGCGGCCGCAGCCGCGCGTCACGGAGCACGCGCTGCAGGGCGCAGTCCACGGCGACAGCCACGGAGCGCGGGGTCCCGGCGTGCGGTCCCGGCGTGCGGTCCCTGCGTGCGGTCCCTGCGCGTTCTGAACGTGTCTTCTCTCCCACTCCACGCGTTCGCCTTTGCCCATTTTCTCCCCTCCCAACGTGGAGGAGGGCTAGCCACCCGTCCCCCACGCCACTGCCGAGAAGCCCGCCGGCCCCGCGACAGGAGGCGGCTCTGGCGTCGGTGCGCTGCGCCCTCCACCGCCCGAGTGGCTTCTCCTGTCCCTGAGTGAGTGACGGTTCGGGGGTTTCAGCCCGTGCATCCGGCAAACAGTTACTGGACGAAGGAAGTGGAGGGCAACTTTCAAATCCTGCTGCAGGGGGTGGCTGCGGGGTTAAAGCCATCACGAGAGGAGCTGCTCTGTCCCCTACCCTGGGAGCATGCTGGCCACTCGCAGCGGCACGTGGCCCCTCCACTTTCATGCTGAAATTAAAATACTTTGTCCATTTCGGAATTTGTCTATTTTTAATGGGGAAAAAAGATGATAATAATAGTAAATACAATAAATGAGTTGAGCTTTTAAATATGTCCAAAATAGTTTTCCAATACGGCACTTCTGATATACAAAACAAGGTGCAAAATGGAATATTTGGAATGATCTTAACTATGTTATCTCAAAAAGTTATAGAAACTTAATTTGTCTGATTGGAGAGTTGATGGCCTTAAGGAACTATAAATTTTTAAAGATATGGTGTTTTAGAAAGTCTTCATCTTCTAGAGGTATGTACTGAAATATACGGGAAAAAATAATATGACTTCACAAAATCATCTCGGGCAGGTGGGGTGGGGTGCAGTGGGGTGGGGTGCAGCAGGGTGGGGTGGGCTGGGGTGGGGAGGAACGATGAGGTGCGGGTAAAAACAAGACTGGCCACGGAGCAGTACAGTGTTGAGGCTACGTGATGGTCGGATGGGGTGTTGTTACATTACTCGCTGTACTTTGGTGTATGTTTGAAGTTTTCCAAAACAAAACATTTTAAAATGTCATAAAAAGGAGGACAAAGAATTAAAGATGCTTACTTAAAAAAAACTAAAGAATATAATGAAGAGATTCAGTTGAGTCCAGATTAAAACAGCTGATGACCTCTTTCTTATGCTCCAAATTCCTTGAAATGATATACTTTAAAAGAACCGAAGAATCACAACAGTGAAGGAATACAAGAGAAAGGGTAATATTAGGATACTAGAGGTTTCGAGAAACTTCCCTTAAGTTCCTCAAAGTGGTTGTCAGAATGTGGTCCCTCAGACAAACCTCGTGAGCATCACCTGGAAACTTGCTCGAAATGCACACGCAGGCCACGCCCCGGCCTCCTTCGGGCGCAGGGTCCTGCACCCTGGTTTGAACGAGCCCTCGGGGTGACTGACACACACAGAAGCCTGAGCAGCACTGTAAAGCCGGCGACACTGACCGGAAACGAGAGGAAAGCCTGAGCCCAACAGCCGGAAAGTAAAGCCGTTCGGGAGCACTGCACGCTCAGAGGCAACAAGCGACAGGAAGCTGGAGGCCTCCGGCTGCGACCGTCAAGTCCTAACCCTGTCCACCTCCCAACCCGAGTGGCTGGTGCGAGCCGGAGAGCGTTCCGGCCAGGGGTGCTGGTGCGGGGAGCTCCGGCCTCGGAATACAGTCCTTCGTATTTTGGCAAAGAGATAGAGACGGGAGTGAGTGAGGAGGGGACAAAAGCCCATTCTCCGTCTGTGTATTCCGAAAGGTCTGTGTGAATGAGCCCCCCTTTCTCAAAGTAAACATCTTTTGGAGAAAAGAAAGCTTATACAAACGTGGGAAAAATCCACACGGACTACCAGTACGTTAATCAAGTGAATGTCATCCATGTCTAAGAGTGATCCTTCAAGGACGACAAATAGAGGTAAAGATAATTAGGAAATTGAACAAACACAAGAACTGACTATCAATGTTAGGAACAACAGAAATAATTCAAGGAGTAGACAGTAATGTAAAAATTCTAATCGGTATTCTCAGAAAGGTAGGGTATTACATCTATGCAAAACGCAATCAGAAGTAGAAAGCAATCTTGAATATTTCAAAACAAATTACTAAACTTAAAGAATGGGCAAAGCACCCCATCTCCCCCCAGAACACAAAGAATATTTACAAATATTGACCATATAGTCCACAAAGTAGAAACCATACAGGCTACATTCTATCTGCTTGGGAATTTTAAACACACTTAAATAATTCCTGGGTTAAACACACAGGCAGTTGAATCTAAAGTCGCCCACTAGAAATAAATAGCAGTAGTCGCCCCAGCTAAAGACAGTCACACATAGCCAAGGCAGTGCTGCTTCATTTATTAAAAAACAAGACTGAAAATAAAACTTCACACAACGCACCCTAAAGCAGTGACTGTCAACACCCCTGGAGACGTGGTGGTCCATGAGGGTGGCTTAGGAGTCCGAACTCACTGACACATTTAAGGCCTATGGAATCTGCATGCTACCCAGTGATGAAGCTGCAGACTTAAGTCATATTTTAGAATACCCACTCAGTTTATAATATTGGTTACTTCATCCTGACAAAATGAATTGCGTTACGAGTCACATCTTTGAATAATATAAAAATTAAACGGAGTTCCTTGAAGTGAGGCAAGGCCTTTTTCATTTTTATACCTTTAATCTACACACAGTGGTGGCACATAAGTCATTGTCAGCTTCCAATCCCTTATTTTTTATGCCTACAATACCTGGTCTTTCTAGGTGGTCTCCCATCCAAGTACTAACCAGGCTCGACCCTGCTTAGCTTCCGAGATCAGACAGGATCGGGCTTGTTGAGGGAGGGTAGCAAGGCCGTAGACAAATGAATTTTAATTAAACCTTAAAACTGAGGCAATTACTTTACAAACTGCTGTTTCTGCTATAAGAAATTAGTTAAACTTCATCAGGCACTATACATACTTTTTCACAAAGAAATAAAAAAAGTCGAATTATGAACCATACCAAAAGAAGCACTTTAATGGAATCTAAACATACACAGGGGGCATATATCAATATTAATATTTCAAACGTTCAATATTGGAGCTACTTAAGTAGTACTGCTAGGTGAATTTCAAAATGTCCTTTGAAATAAGAGAAAATTTAAATTTCAAGAACTTCTGGTTATATTAATTTAACCTGGTTTATTTTTAAAATATTTCCTCCTCCTCCAATTAAAGAATTATTCTTCCTCTCCTGCATTAAAAACAACTGCATTTCTCTCCCTAAGCTACAGCTTTGCTTAGCTGAATTTTAAACATTCTTAAAGCTTTTTTTTTTTTTACTACTAAACCAGTATCTCAATTCTTAGTGGCCAAGAGCAGACTTGCTTACATGACAGCAACACATACAAACGAACGAAGGATTCTGCTAGCAAACGTTATATACGATCCCAATGACACACATGGTCTTAAAAATCAGTTATGTATTTATTTGCATAGATTCAATGACATGAAAATCCAACATACTATCACATGAGGCTTACAATTTATTAATCCAGTTAAAAAAAAAAAAAAAAAAAACGTTTTCCTCGACTAACTTGAGGACGGCCATATTTTAAATGCTTCAGTTTTGACTGCTGAAACATCGCACACCTATACATCTTCAGTTTTCATAGAATTAGTATTAAGTCCAAAAAAGTCTTTCTTGATGATGTACCGAACACACTGCAAAATCACATTTCTTTCATGTCGAATGTCTGGAGCTAAAAGCTAAAAAACAATAAAGAGATTGGCTAGTAAATAAAACATATCTAAGAAACACAATCTGAAATACGTGTGAACACATGACAATAAAGATGTGTGTTATTTACTATTTTGCTGAAAAACATTGCAAGAACATTTCCTTTTGATTTACGCCAAGACTATCCAGCTTTCTAAACAGCACAAACATTTGGAGTCACTGACAAGAACTACAAAAATAGGTTTAAAAGTCTGTAGTTCTTCAATCTAAAAATTATATCAAAGAGGACCTACCAAACCCAAATCTATTAAGTGAAGAAACTGACAAGGAGATTAAACACAGTAATAATAAAACTAGCACTTACAAATGCCAACACTCCTGGACTTGAATAACTTCCCATGTTTTGTGCTTATTCTAACACCCCCTGGTACTTAGAATAAGTACATACCCAAGGAATCAAGGAATGATTTGCCAAAGAGACAGTGACCGCTCAATCTATTTTCTGATGTCACTGATGTAGTTTGAAAACATCACACAGGAACTTTCAGTGGAAAAAATGATTTAATTTACCACTTGCAAGGTAAATATTTTAAAAATGCATTTCCCTTAATATTATAGCATGGAAATTTACACAGCAGAGTGCATTTCGGATGAGTGTTAATCAGAAGCAACGGGGTCCACCTGTGACCCTCACGGAGCGCACCACACAACACTAGCTACAGCGTAAGCACTAGCCTGACAGGGCAAAACCAAACACTGTCCACAGATGTTAACAGTTTACAACTCCACTAAAAAATGTGGAATATTCCTCTCTCTATCGCTCTTAGACAAGAAAGCCTTGCATCTTTGAACAGCTTCATGTCCCTTACTTAGAGTCAAAAGATGCATTGCTTCCTCTTTACAATGTGAAGAAGGACAGATGTTTCAGCATGGCACAGTGAGAATAACGCACCAGACGAGCACACGGAAGCCCTCGTCTGCCTTCGGCCTGCCATCGTGTTGAGCTGTGCTTTCGAGGAAGCCTTTAAAGCTGTCAGTGTACCTCAACGCATTTCGTTACCACTGATACCTAGATTTCTATTTTAAGCGGTTTTGAAAACTGTAATTATTCCATAGTCGCTGAACATGGCTATATGCCAAGTGCAGCTTAGGATTAAGATGCACAGAGGGGACATCAAGGAGCAGACGTCTCTGGAGACCTTAAAATCGCGCACCCACAGGTGCTAAGCTCCACGGTGGGAGCGGAGCACCAAGGCCGGTCGCAGAGCACGCTCACTCACCATTTCCAGGAGGTACGGGTGGTGTGTTCTTGGCTCGAATAACGTATGATAGTTGGGATGACCTTTTTTCCTCTTAGGGTTTGTCTTCTGAAAACCCCTCTGGCTCTCACACTTGGCCTCTGAGGAGCTTCTAACGGTCGCCCTGGCGTCCTGCCTTGGTCTCTGAGGAGCGTGGCTATGATGGAGCTGGTCTTCCTCTGCCAGAACGTCTGCTTCGGTCTTAATGCGAACTTCTAAAGGAGTGAAAAACAAACAAAGATTTAAAAACGAAAAACAGTAAACCTTCCAAAAATACCCCCAAAACCATAATAATCCCCCCCAGACAGAATACTGGCTACTTATTCATTAAATGAGACACTGACGACGTATTAGAATGTCTGTTTAAACGGGGAGCTGTAGCCGCCAGGCTGGAGGATGCCACGGAGCCACGGGCTGTGCTCCCTGGGAAATGGGGAGCACCCCATGGGAACGTGCACCTGCATAGACGAGGACTGCCCGAGTCAGCATGAGAACGCTTTTCTGGTTTGAAAAATATTTTAAAGATAATGACAACCTAAAGCAAAAAATAATAACATATGTGCGGTTTTAACACCTGTAGAAATGAAATAAATCTATGACAACAATGGCACAAAGGAAGGGAAAAGGAGAATATAAGTCTATTGCTATAAAATTCTTAGATTATATGTGAAATGGGATAATATTTCAAAGTATACTGTGAGAAGTTAAAGTTGCACACTATAAACTCTAGACCAACTCCCATGTAATAAAACAAAGAGGTACAACTAATAAACCAATATTTGCACTGCCCTAAAAATACAGGATTAATCCAAAGGCAGGAAAAGAAGAAATATACAACAGAGAGTGAGACAGAGAGAAACGAATTATTGATTATTGTAATCAATAACTGATTATTGTAATCAATAATTACAATATGTGTAAACAGTTTAAATTCCCCACTTAAAAGGCTGGGTTGAAGACAAACTGGAAAAAAAAAAAAGGCCAACCACAAGATATCTAAAAACACCCAACTTTAAATTGTACATACTCCCTGCTTTACAGAGTTGAATGAACTCAATTACCAAGGAACAGTGCAAAGCGAGGACTGTCCATATAAAGTCACGGGTTAAAAGTGAAAGGATGGAAGAAGATATTGTGCATACGTGTATACACCCATCATGAGAAAACTGCAACGGCTATATCAATCTCAGAACAGGGACTATAATGAGGGATAAAGAGGGACAATTCATAATGATAAAGAAATCCATTCATCAAGAAGGCAAAATGAACAGCTAATAACAAAGTATCAATATACATGCAGGAAAAGCTCATAAAAGTAAAAGGAGAAATAGAGAAATCCATTATTAAGGTTAGACACTTAAATGCTTTGCTCTTACTAATTTTTCTTAGAAGAAAAATTATAAAATGAGCAGGGATACAGGAGACATCAGTACCACTTACCATTAACTAACCCAAACTGACACATACACACACACACAAATATATGTTCTTGTCAAGTTCATTTGAGTTGGACTATGAAACAAGTCTCAATAAATTGAAAAAACTGGAACCATACAGAGGATGTTCTCTGACCATAAAATAATTAAAGTGAAACCAATAACAGAAAGCTATCTAAAAAACCTCCAAATATTTGGAAACTAAACAACATACTTCTAAATAACCCACAAGTTAAAGAACAAATCATGAGAGAAATTAGAAAATATTTCGACATCAAGATAACATAACGTGTCAAATTTGTGGGATGCAGCTTAAAGCAATGCATGAAGGCAAATTTATAGCTTTGAATATTCATATTAGAAATGAAGAAAAATCTAAATTATCTAAGCATCCATTTTAATGAGGTAGAGGATGAGGGAAAAAAAAACAGTGAAAATCAATAAATTAGAAATAGACAAGAGAAAAATCAACAAAGCCAGAAATTGGTTCTTTGAAAAGATTAATAAAATATACACCTAATAAGACCCATCAAAAAAAAAAAGAGAGAAAAAATGCCAATTAATAATATGAGGAATCAGAGAGGGGACATCACTATAGAACCTACAGATATCACAAGAAAATATTAGGGATGATATTATGTCAATAAATTAGACAACTTAAATGAAACCACAAAATTATTTTGAAAAACACAATATACCAAAAACAACTCAAGAAAAGTAGAAAATCTGAATACTCCTATATCTATTAAAATATTTAATTCATAATTAAAATTTTTTCCCAAAAGAAAATGCCAGATACAGATGGCTTCACTATTGAATTCTACAAACAAGAAAAAATGACAGTAACACAAACCTTTAAAAAAGAGGTAAAGGAAACAGATTACACCTCATACCAAACCAGGCAAAACCGTTACAAGAACATAAAAACACAGACCAATACCCTCATGAACATGGATGCAAAAATTCTTAACAAAATATTAGCAAAACAAATCTAGCAATGTGTAAAAAAGTAATACACCATGACCAAGTAGATTTTATCCCAGAAACACACAGTTGGTTTGACATAGGTTTGATGTTACAAAGTCAACCAATGTATATTACCATATTAATAAAGAAAAAACCCATGATCAGTTCAAAATTCAAAAGTTTTAGGATAGAAAAAAAATTTTTTTTAATTAAAAAATGAAAGTTTTAAGATAGGAATCCCCTCCCCCCCACCTCCATATAGTTATTCTTTATTTTTGATTACCATGAATTACAGGCGGATGTGATATAAAGGGTTGTAGTCTAGCATCTGGGAGACTAAGTTCAATTATCTGGACAAAAGTACGGAAGTCTAATCATATCCCTCAAAACTCTAAATACTCAAGCATTACAAAGGGAATTACACTTGAAAGGATGTATAGGATAAGTGTTAAAAGCAGACTCTGGTCCCAAGCTGTTAGGTTCAAGTTCCAGTTCCAGCACGTACTGTGTGATTTCGGGGCAAGTGACTTATCAGTGCCTAAATTTCCTCATGAACGATGGCACCTACTTCATGGGGTTATTACAATAACTAAATGAGCAAAGCACACAGAACAGAGCCTGACACAAAGTAAGCACGAGAAGAGAATTTGTCGTGATGGTAGTGGTTTTGGTGTTCTTCCTTGGAAGTGATGGGGAAGAGAGGAAAAAAAGAAATATAACCATAAAAGAATGGAGCTAAGGATTCGCAAAGTGGTTTAGAGTTTGAAACTATGGGAACAGCAATCAAAGGCAAAACGAAAACCAGGGCACGGCTTTCTATTAGTCCCTTTCCGTTCGAGGACTGACCCCCCGCTCCGGGAATATGAAAGGCAAATGAAGCAGAGCTTAACTGTCAACCTGCCGCTAAGGGCTACGGAACCGGAACCTCATTTATGTTTTTCTCGAGATTCATATTTCCCAGCTTAGTGTCATATTGCGATGAAATATTTACCAATCCAAATAAATTTAAAAGGTAGCAACTGAGTTTTTTCAAACCCAAATCACTCTTTTTTGGTTTGTGGCCTTTTGAATGACTTTCTAATGTGGAGGTCCCCCAGTGACAGCCAAACCAGTTTCAAGAAACAACAATTCTGGGGAGCTGTAAAACTCTGCTTAACTTCTAATGTGGCAAAAACAACAACAAAAAACTCACATGCAAAGCCAGAGCAGATATCAAACTAACCCCTCTGAAAATACTACTCTTTGAAATTGTCTTTCCTATGCGTATCTTAACTATTCTGGGACAGTCCCAGAACCAAGGGTAGCCTCCTTTTGCTGCAGTCTTTCTTGGGAGACCTTTTCCTTGTTGAAAACTCTTTCTGGAAGAGCAGTGCTCCTTGTTTCAGACCCTCTACACGCTTTTCTGTTAACCCCTAACTTGAGACACATATGAACTGTGAGGATACAAACTGTTAACACCTGTGAAAAGCAGACCAC
>CM053508.1:1476899-1495966 GCA_028627145.1 Eidolon dupreanum | reverse complement strand
GAAAGGTCAAGTGAAAAAATGTTTCCACCTCCAGAAACTTATATAACTTATTTTCATCGCCAGAAAAAAAAGTCCGTTTCAAAAAATTAGACCACACGTGTGAAAGTGTAAGGGTATCCAACCCAGACAGCAAGAAGTCTAGTTGAGACAGCCGGACTGTCCACAGAATCATGGTATGAGAACAGCCTTTTCGGAAGTTTGCCAAGGTCTATCTGGGTTTGACTATGCTTTTTTACAGACCTGGAAAGCCGCCTCTAACACTCGCTCTATGCCGTAGAAATATCTCTCAGAGGTGTCCTGGGATATACTTTTGAGATGCTGGTGTAACAGCAAAATACCAGAGAGAGAATCATTTACCAATAAACAAGAAAATAGTTTGATAAATGACAATACATCCACAGAAAAAGAGCCTTAGGTATTCTGACCTGAAAGGATGTTTATGGTACTTTGTTGGGTGTCTGTTTATTCTTCACCGGATTCAGGATTGTGAATTTACTCACATTACGCTCAGTTACGTAAATAGCATGTTATCTCGTTATAGCCCACTACAGATCTGATCTTATGGACGCTCCTTGTTTGGGGGGGGGGCAGGGTAAACATCTAGTCCAAAACCGCAATCTCAACCGGTCTAATGATCTCAGTAACCATTCGGTCACTCTCCCTCTCCTTGGAAACTCAGGCAAATGCTCAGGCCTCGTTCTCTGCAAGAGGTGGTCTGCGTGTTTGGGGAAGGGTGTGGTTTAGGGGGCCCCCTGGCACTGGAGGAGGGGGCTTGGCCCACTGCTGGCTCCGGCGGGGTCTCACAGAGTGTGTACTGAGGTGTGGCGTGTTCAGCCTCTAGCCCTGGGCCCTCTGTTGGCATCACACTGTCCCCTCCCCTCATTGTAGCAGTCTCTTCAAAACTGCAAATCTACTCACCTCGCTCCCTCGTAAAACAAACATTACCGGCTTCACATTGCCCTTCGGAGAAAGATACAAACCCGAACCCCATCTAGGAGCCCTTGCGTGTGTCACCCCTCGCTTCTTCTCCTGCGCTGCCCGGCACAACCCCACCTCCACCCCGTTGCATACGGTCCTGTTTTGAATCCCTTGAATGTGCAAGGCTTTGGTGCTGCCATCCTGTGTCCCGTCCCTTCGTTAATTCCCATTATCCCTCGAGACCCTCTCCTCGATCACCCTCCCTGATCTCCTCGAGGTCTCCAGTTCTCCCAGCTACACACCACAGTATCTCTCTCTGTGAAGCCCTTGTCACAGTGGTAACTTTATTTTTATTTGGGACATGTGGTACCTGAAACAGATGATCCACTTGATGAATATTAGTGTCTTCTTCCTGGTTCATACTTTAGGCCTATGTGCCAAAGGGTATGCCCCCGGGGGATGGGGGAATGTCCGTTTTCCTGCCAGCTGCTTCCCCCTGCAGATCAGTAAGTTGAAATTTGAGTTCTAAAGCAGCTGGTGAATTTCGATTAGAATGAGTCAGCTTCCCAGAGCCCTGTGCGCAGGACACTGCAATGTCGAATCAGTTTCCTGGGGCCATTATAACAGACTGCCACAAATTTGGAAGGCTCGAAACATTCATTCTCTCACAGTTCTCACAGTCTGGATGCCGGAGTCTTAATCAAGGTGGCAGCTCTCGCCGAAGGCTCCAGGGAAGGGCGCTTCCTTGCCTCTTCCACGCCTGGCGGTCGCCAGCAAGCCTCGGCATTCTTTGGCTTGGAGACAAATCACTCCCCTCTCAGCCTCCATCACCGCGTGGCCTTCTCCCGGTGCGCCTGTGTCCAAATTCCCCTCCTCCTGTGAGGACGCCAGCAAATGGATTAGGGCCCGCCCTGATCTAGAAGGACCTCGCCCTAACTCTACTGACTACATCTTCGAAGGCTTTACTTCCACATAAGGTCGCATTCTGAGGTTCCATGGTGAACGTGCATTCGGGGAGCACTATTTCACCCAGCAGAAATGTCCATAAGCCATTGTTCTGCAGGTTCGGGGTACCGAAGCTTGGGGTGCGCGGTTCTGGCAGCTGGAAGAATACGCGAGGAGCCGTGGGCAGATGTGACGTAGCTTTATTCAGGCACAGCTCCAGCTCCGTTCCCGCCCCCTCCCCCCAGCCTGCACAGACAGAGCTGCTCTTACAACGAGGTGCACAACAGTGGCTTAAGGCCAGGTGCTATAATCCATCACAATCTACAGGTTGTATAGGATGCTGGAGCTAAGGCCTCCTGGAAACAGCATGGAAACCTCACAGCTTGCTGGGACGGAGCCTGACCCCACCCATTTTGTTTGTCAGTTCCCTTGTCCAACAGCCATCATTAAATATGTTCATAAATCATCATTAAATATGCCTCTACGGGTTTATTAACATGCTCGTAAACAAAGAAGCGATACGGGGTTCCTTCCTCCAGGCCTCGCACATGCGAGGTCGTAGGAGATACTAAAGCCACGGAACAGATCCCCAGACAAACCGAACTCCCCTTTGGAAGTCAGAGCCATAGCATTTTGCTGACAGAAAAGGATGTTTGTGAAACTCCGTTTAGTGTTTGTTCTCCTGAGTCACGGCAGTAAATTCCCCCCAGCTCCGCTGAGATCCATAACTATAAGTTTAGTCCATTGTGTCCTATTAACACGTCTGGTCTAACGGATTCTCACCTACTGTTGATGTGATATTAAAAAGAAAAGATATAAAGAAAAAATTGAAAAATGAATCAAAAGACCAAAGATCTGCAGACTATAGACTTTTCTTCCTTTTGTGTAAGTTTTCAGCATCTAATTCCTGTGGCTTGAGTTTTCCTCTTGTTTGCTTTAGATATAATTTTTACGGCAAGCGTATTTGTATTTAATACTTTATACTTGATCAATGATGAGCTTTTTCTTACAAATCCCTGGGAGAAAGAGCTTTCTCATTTGCATTGCAAAAAAGAAAAATCACAGCTTAGAGAGGCATGTGCCTTGGCTGGAACGTGGCTAGAGTGGTCTACACAGAGCACCAAGTTCGAGGTCACTGAACTGATCTACAGGGGGGAGGGCGCTCGCCACCAGAATAAGAATGGACTCTAGTCTCCTGGGAACTCAGCCAAATATTTCTTTCTGATAGACTCCCAAGGTCAATGTTAAAGATTGGTGCTTTCTTATCAGAGTGTTTCTTACCACTCAACATCATGGATTCTTTGGGATGAAAGGCGAGTTAGGGGACATAGCAACCGGTTACAAATGTCTGATTCTGGATTGAATCTGGGTATGGACAAATTAAGTGTAAAGGACATTTCTGGAACAGTTGGTGGGTGCTGAAAGTAGACTGGGTGTTAGATAATAATATTAATGAATTATTATTAATTTTAAGGTGCTGATTATTTCAGTCACATAGGACTACGTTCTTAAGCTTTTAGCAATGCATACTGAACTAAACAAAGAAATGACTTTTAAGCAACAGTTTGAAGTTCTAAAAGTTAAGTTACTAACAACAGTTATTTATATGGTAAAGGGGTTGAAGAAGAGGCAATTTTTACCTTCTCCTTTACACACTCGTCTGTTTGAATTCTTTGCAACATAAATGTAATATGCATATATAAAACTATATCTTCAAGAAACACCCACATAAATCCAGGTTGGGAGACATTTTTAAAATAACTGGCTTGTATATTTCAAAGACGTTAAGGTATGAAAAATAGAGACAGATTGAGGAACTGTTCCAGGTGAGGAAGACTAAATTGACTTGACGACTAAATGCAACTTGAGAGTCTAAATTTCATCCTGGACCAGAAAAAAAAAATTATTTTTGCTATAAAGGACATTATTGTAACAACAGGCAAAATATAAAGTCTATAGATTTGAGGGTGGTATGGTATTGGTGCTAAGCTCCTGGTTTTTATCATTGTACTGTAGTTTTGTGAGTGAATGTCCTTTTTCTTAGAAAATATACACTGAAAAGAATCATGTCTACACTTTCAAATAGTTCAGAAGAAAAAAAGATACTGTGTCTGTGGAGAGAGAGAGAAAGAGGAGATGAAGACAATGCGGTAAAATGTTAACAGAATCTGGGTAAAAAGGACACCAGAGTTTTCTTTACTTTTCTTCGGCTTTCTGTAATGAAAAGGCACCTCCAACATCCCTCCACCTTCAGAAGAGATTGGAAAAGTTGCTTCCTCATCTGCTAATAGAAATAAATACCAGTGTTTTTATCTCTTGGTCATGTGATGATTAGATAATGTAGGTAAAGACCTTAGCATGTTACAAAGCAAAAATTAAACTGTCAACTTCCAAAACAGTTGAGAATAGAATCCTCTCTAGGTAAGTACAAATGGATTGATTGAGGAGTATAAAGAGCTCCCAGGACTGTAGGGAGGGAGGAAAAAAGAAAACAAAAACCAAAAACATGGAAAACCTAGACTCATAAACCAAAAGTACACTCACCAAAGAATCGGTCTGCCAAGGTGGCCGCTGCCCCGCCAGCCACCACGAGCAAGCTGCAGACTCAGGAAGCCACCGGCACAGCTGCTGTCTGACCAAACTGCCTCCACCATCATCCAAAAGAGCCAAGATGTGATTCATAGCCTGCTTCTCTCTCCACAGTTTCCATTCCACGCCAACATTTTATGTGTGTTCATCTAATCAGGGAAGCATAAACTTTATCTACTAGTTATACAGGAATTTTCCACTGCACGGGAAGGCAGCACCTCAAACCCCCAAGTTATTCAAGGGTCAGCTGTAGATCCTAGCTGCAAGGGATTTTGGAAATCTAGTTTCCAGTTTCCTAGGCTTTGTGGTGCAGACAGTCGTGCCCCAGGGTAGCTGTGATGGGTGTGGAGAGGCAATAGCTGCAAACAGTCCACAGCTGTCGCAACTCAACCTCTGAACCTTCTTATGCTTAAATCTCCAAACAACAAAATATCTTCTTTACCTAATTCTCTTCCCTTCTCCCTAAAATGGGAAGCCCAAAGCCACGTGAGTCCCTGCATCTATCACTAGGGGATTGTTAGTCCTCTTCTAAACTAACCACGTCCTGTCTTGATAGCCTGTAACCCATGGGCTAAATTAAAATTTAATCAGAATCAAAAGACATGTAAAATAATAGAAAACACTGGCAGGGAGAGAGGGAGTAGGGCAGGGCAGGGCAGGAGAGGAAAAAACTGTGTTAATCTATAAAGAAACAGAAAGAGTTAACAGATGCACAAATGGCATGAAAGCTTAGCGGCTGTGTGTTAAAAAAAAAAAAAAATTTGAAAAAGGCAAGACCGAAGCTAAATATGACCATCAAAGAATGGACTTCCGGGATATATGGCTAAATCTGAAATATTATCAAAATGTTTAAATTATTATACATTTTCGTGGCCTGCTTAAAAGTTATTACATTGCAGAACAACGTCCTCGGCCCCTGGGTAACCCTCACGGCCACCACACTGCACCCAGGGAATACTAATTTGCCACTTGCTTCTAAATGAAGTTGGAAGAGTAGAAAGACTTCTTCATCTAGCTCTGCGAATAGTCCTTGGCTGATGGGCAGGTTACACTGCGGTATAAAGCTTTCCTTCTCTAATCACAATTGACTAGAGTGGAGACTTATCTGCAACTCCGCATCTTGAAGATCAATAAATCATGACAGGCAGTTTCACTGAAGCCACAGACTGAAGCTCTGTGCGCTGTTTGGAAATGCTTTCTGCGTATTTTTAGAAGTAGACTTAAGACCACACCAGTGATTTTTGCTGTTCCGTTTCTAATACTTCAGCATGCACTTTCAGCTTTAATTACTTGGGAAAATTTTATCCTTATGTCTTGGAAGAAGACATTTTTCCGTGGACAGTATGATCTGCTTGGCTAGTGAAAACAAAACATGTTTTGGATACTTCCATTTTCTCCACTACTTTCTTCTCTTCTTTACGCTTTTTCTAACCTTTATTACGTGTGGATCGTGAATGATTGTCATGCTCCGTGTGATTCTGGTGGGGTTTTGCCTGTGAAATTTTGAGGTGACAAAGTCGATATTCTACTTTAAAGTTCTACTTTATAAAATGTGAAGAAATCTCTACTAGAACTGGTAAAAAATAAATAAATAAATAAGCCCATGGCCTAAACTGAATTTAATACCAAAAAATTATATAAATTCTCAAACACGTTTGTCTGCCATTATGCTTCAGACCGTTACAGGAGGGAACATGAGGAGGGAGAAAGGACAGCCAGAAAACAGAGGACAGCAGGACAGACATGGGTGTGATAAATGGGGCACTAGATTTTGGGAAGCACTGCGACGCTAAGCCTGCACTTGAGAGTAAGCGCCTCAAATTTTCTATTAGTGTCGTGTAGTGAGGATGTAAGTTGTGAGACAGAGGTCTTCTATGGGGCTTGTCACGGTGCAGCAAGCTGACCCGACCAGCAGAGGCTGGGGACGCCCCGCTGGGAAAGGAAATGGAATAAAGGACTTTGCAGAGATTCAGGGAATGGGAAGAGAGATTGAGCCGGGGCTCCCCAAGAGCACTCTTTCCTTGGATTCTCCCCTCCGGCAGTCCTCCACCCTCCTGCTCCAGTATAAGCTATTCTCTCAAGTCGCATGTCTAGTTGACTTTGTGTGACTTTCAACACCCCGTCTTCTGTGTTGGGTCCTCTCTTACCTGGCCTTACATGTTTCCTCTTATCGGTGGACTGCTAGATAATTTTGGAGAATATTCTCCAATAGCTTGCTGAGTAAAGGTGCACGGGAGGTTACTTTTTGAGATTTTACATGGCTAAAATGTTTTTTGCTTCATCATCAGTTCTTATTGATAAGTTGGCTGGGGATAGAACTCTGGGTTGAAAACTGTGTCCTTGCAGAATGCAGAAGGCAATGCTCCACTGTCTTCTGTCTCCAACGTGTTGGTTGAAGAACCAGAGATCACTTTTACTCCTTAAGTTTTATCTGAAGCCTATTCTGCGCCCCCTCTGCCTTAGCCAGAATCTCTTAGAATTTATTCTTGGTACGTAGTTTTTTATATTTATTTTGCTGAGTAATCTGAGAATATCAGTGAAACCATTTAAAGTTTTCTCTTAAATTTTTCTCTTTTGTAACCGTTTAGGTCTTTGTCTTTTGTGTTGGAAGCTTAATCAAATACTCAGTGATCCCAAGCTGTCCAATCACATCGAAGATCAAGGCACCAAAAATCTGATTGGCTCTCTCTGCTTCTGGCCACAATGGAATAACAATTACCAGATTTACCCTTCTATTTGAAACGAACAAACAAACAAACAAAACAGAAAAAATATATAAAACAATGGTTTTCAGATATTCAGCATCAGGCAGTACTATGCAATGATTCCTGAGAAAAGGAAAAACACATAACATAAACTCAGCAAATATCCCAGTTTACTAGATGTAGCAAGGTTGCAGGTTACAAGTTCAGTAATTTAAAAAAAAAAAGCATTATACCAGCTAAACTCATAAGTCAAAATTTAACAACAATACCATTTATTAACACATCACAAATATAAAAATACTTAGGAATAAATATGTTAAAGGATGTGCAAGACCCGCATACTGAAAACTCAAAACATTGGTGAGAGACATCAAAGACATCCATAAGTGGAGAAATATAGCATGTTCATTGACCAGAAGACTCAATATTATCAAGAAAACCATTTTTTTCCCAAATTAATCTATGGAGTCTATGTAATCTCAATCAAAATCCCAGCAGGCCTTTTGCAGAAACTGGCAAGATATTTCCATAATTTGTATGGAAATAGGTAGGGCCTAGAAGAGCCAAAGCAGTTTTGTGAAAGAAGAACATTGGTGGACCCATAGCCTTGTAATAAACTGCAGTTATCAAGACAGTGAGATATTAGAGTAAAATAAACATGTAGTTCAATGGGACAGACTAGAGATATGGCCATATATGACAATATATGGTCAATTGATTTTTGACAAGTTGTCAAGGCAATTCAATGAGTAATCTTAGACAATCAATAGACAAAATTTTCAATGAACAATCCTGGAACGACTGGATCGTCATATGCAAAAAAAAAAAAAAAATTGTTGACCCTACCAAAATAAATAAATTGACTAAAATTAATCAAATACCTAGTATAAGAGTTAAAACTACAGAGCTTCTAACAGAAAGCATAAAAAAATGACTTTGCATAGGCAAAGATTTCTTAAGGGACAAAAAGCATGAATTGTAAAAGAAAAATTTGTTAAATTGAACTTCATCAAAATTAATAACTTTTGCTTTTCAAAAGACATTGTTAAAAATAAAAAAGCAAACTATGGACTGAGAGATAATATTCACAAAACACATATCTGCCAAAGGATTTTATCTAGAATATACCAAGAACTCTTAGAACTCGAGACAAAAAGGCCAATTAAAAAGGACAAAATAGTTGAACAGACACCTCACAAAAGAAGATATGTAGATGGCAAATAAGTACATAAAAAGATACTTAACATCATTAGTTATTAGGCAAATGTAAATTAAAACCACACTGAACTATCATTACACACCCAGTAGCATGGCTGAAAGTATCAAGACCAATCATACCTAGGATATAGGTCGATGGCAACTCTCGAACAATGTCAATAGAAATGAAAAATGTAACAAACCACATTAGAAAACAGCTTGGCAGTTTCTTAAAAAGTGAAACATACACTTCCCATATGACCCAGCTATTCCAATCCTAGGTATTTATCCAAGAGAAATGAAAGCATATATTCAAATAAAGACTGATACGCAAATGTTCAGAATACTTTATTTCTAATATCCCAAACGTCCATCGGTCAATGAATGGATCAATGAACTATGGGATTTGCAGATAATGAAACTCTACTCAGCCATACAGCAGAGCAAATTATTAATATATATAACAACATGGGTAAATCTCAAAATAATTATAGTAGGTGAAAGAGTATACACTCTGTGATTCCAGGAGTGTATTCTAGGAGGTATAAATTAATCTATAGGGACAGAAAGCAGACCAATTTTGCCCGAGCACAGAGCAGGGACAGGGAGGACTGGATCACAAAGGAGCACAGGGAAGCATTTGAGGATGATCAAAGTGTTCGTGATCTTGAGAGTGGGCTTGGTTTTCAAGTGTATCCATGTGAAAAAGCCAATTAAATGGGATACTGCTCTGAGTGCAGCTGGGCTGTGTGCGTGCGCGGTGGTTCCAAGGCTCACCGCGTTGGACCATCTCTGGGCGTTTTCCTCCTGGAGAACAATATTCACTGTTGCTTGTACTGCATCTAATCCAGAGTTGATTCATATTGCAATAACGAATGTTCCTTTAAATATTCAGACACTACTTATGCAACTAATAAATCAAAGTCATAATTTCACAAATGAGTCTTCCCGAGCATTCAAACACTGGTTTGCAAATTTAGTCAATTAAATTCTTTGCAATCCTAATGCCTTAGAGTCCTTTAAATGTAGTACTTACTTTCAAGGCAAGCAATATATTTACAGAATATTTCAATGATGATAATGACTGGTCATCGCAAATAGGACAAAGGAGTACTAAGACTAAGATTTAAATTTGTTTTTTCATTATATCTGTGTTTATACATCTATGTTTATTTATTCTTCTCCGTACCTACATACTACTTCTTATTTTTATTTCTTCTCAGGGGCACAGCTTTAATTATTTAACCGAGAGAAGCCACATTTCCTCTCAGAGAAGCTTGGATATTCAGGTGGATCACTGACATTTCAGGGCTGGGAATACAGTGCCTGGGACGTTCTCCCAGAATGCCTCTCTCCCAGCGCCTCACCCAGTCAGTTGGGTCTCTTATTACAGGATGTGCCATCAGGAATTTCGCTGATTGGCACTACCAAACAGAAGGGTTTGATTTCTCCAACCCCAGTCTTGTTTTGAACGTGCTCATTCTGTCCACCTTCTCTAGATCCCAGTCTAAATAGCCTGTTTCACATCTGCATGGTTTGAAACAGGGTCCGATTGGGTTTGCTCACATTTTGAGCCTTTCATCAAGCTGTTTCACTAAAGCTCAGAGAAGCAGGACGTAAAATGGTGGTTGCCAGGGTGTGGGAGGAGGGGACACAGGGAGTTGCTGTTTAAGGGGTAGAGAGAGTTTCAGTCGTGCAGGCTGAGAAAGTTCTAGAGACTGCTGCACCTCAGCAGGTGCATAGTAAACGTTACTGTGTTGTACTCTTAAAAATGTAAGTGGGTAGATTTAAAAATTTGTTAGAGGGTATGTCTGTGTTTACCACAAGTTTAAAAAATAAAACTGCAACTTTTCATTTTCATTAATGCTTAAGGCTGATAAAAATGACGATGACAGGCAGTGTCAGGGGTCTGTCATCTGAGGATGCTCCCGTATTCCAGGACGGAATCTTCGGACTCCTGTACAGATGGTATACACAGCGGCTGGCATCTGAGAGCGGACAATCTCCTTGGGTGCCACCACCCCGCACAAATGCAATATATATACGACGTACTGTTAAATTGTACACTTGAAATTTACTTAATTTTGTTAATCAATATCACCTCAATAGTTTTTAATGAAAGAAAAGTGTTTTGTTTTGTTTTGTTTTAATAAAAAGGGACAGAGTGACTGTCATGAGACTTCCCCTTTATCCATTCTTTCCTTGAGGCAGACATGATATCTGGAGCTACAGGGACCAACTTGTGACCGTGAGGCAAACAAAGGTCAACAGGCTAAGGACTGCTAAACAGAAAGATGGAGCCTGCACAGGTGAAGAGCTGAAACCATGATGGTAACCACTTCCCTAGGGACCTCTTATGAGAAAAATAAACCTGTATATACCTGAAGCCTCTTCCTGTTACAGACCCATGGCTTGCAGCTGGACACATCCTGATGCAGAGGTCTCTTAGCCTCAGCACAGAGACCACACTGTTCTCCATGCAGCTGAGTCAGTTTCTACTCTTCCATCTATTTATTCACCAGCTTCCAAGATGATGCTGAACTCTTTCCTTAATTGTTGTCTCCTCCATTATTCTATTTGCACCCCTCCCCCCCAAAAATATATATATATATAGCATCCTGTTAGTAGGAATTTGGGAGAAGAAGCAATAAGAAATAAATAAATGTTCAGCTAAGCTACAGTGTTTGACTAGAAGTCCTTCAATAACCTTCCTGCTCTTGGTCTGTCTCATCTTGTCCACATTCTAGCTTGAGAAATCTTCCTAAATTGCAATCCTTACCATGGTATGCATCTGCTTAAATCCATTTGTTTTTGTTACGTAAGAGTAACAGTGAGTTTCCCCCACACTTGAAAGTAAGAGTTAAACTCCACCTGCAATGAACGTGAGTGGATCTTGGAACAAGCAGCTAGTATGTTTGTTCTAAGATCCTAATATAGCATCCTGAGAGGAAGAGCGAGCCCATCATCCCACCTGGGGGACATCGCAGGTGCAAAGAGCCGCCATCGCTAACAGACATGTGTTATAATCCTTGGTGTCAGTGGAGGGTGATAACCGAATACCATAGCCTGGGTGTCTTAACCAACAGACACTTATTTTCTTACGGTTTTGGAAGTTGGACATTGGGAGTCAAGATTGGGGTGCCAGCACAGCTGGGTTCTGGTGAGGGCTCTCTTCCTCACTTGCAGGTGGCCGCCTTCTCGCCGTGTCCTCACATCATGAGGGGAGAGCGAGCGCTCTGGTCTTTTCTTATGATGACACACACATTCCATCCTGGGGGCCTCATGACGACATCTGAACCTAATTCCTGTCCGAGGGCCTTACCGCCCAGCACCATGCCATTGGTGCTTAGGGCTTCAACATACAAAATTGGGAAGGACACATTCATTCAGTCTGTGACAGAGGGGGAAAAGCCTGGCCCTCTTCTCCCTAGTCAGGACAATCCTGAAGGGTCATTCTGTCTTCAGAGCTGACCTGAGGGTGGCGCAGACTGCCGCGGGGCCTGCACTCACTCACAACTCAACTCTACTCAGCCGGCTTCCTTCCGCAGGTGCCAACCCTAAGGGCTCCTTAGTAGACAGGCTGGTGGTTAAACTCCCAAAGTTAGCCAGGGCGACCTCACCTGAGACAATAACTCAAACCTGTTTTGCAATTTACAGGTAGGTTTTGACCACATGTTCTCATTACTGCCTTGAATCCTCATGAAAAACATTGTAAGGGACCGTTATTATGATTAACTTCTTTTTGCTGTAGAGATAAGGGAACTGAGGGTCAGAGAAGGTACTTGCCCAGGAACATGGGGCTTGTTAGAAACAAAGCTGCGATTTCATTGTGGTCTCGGGGCTCTGACCTTTAGGGGGAAGTGAATAGCTTTGGGGGGTGGTGGGGGGGGAAGCAAACAAATGAACAAAACAGACCTGTGCCCCGGGTCTGGCCAGAGAGTTTGGTGCCCAGAGGCTGACCACTCCGGCCTCTGTTTACTAACAAAACTTCATAGTCAGGTCTGAGACGACTCTCATTGAGATGCCAACACGTTCCAAGTTACACTCCGAAGCCAGAGACACTCGAAATAGTCAAGATACCAGCAGGATCTTAAAATGTCGGCTGCACTAAGGAGTTTTCAGGTGTTCCCTCTGGAAAGTGACAGGCGACGCTGCTGTAGTTCCTTTCAGGCAATATGGCACCTAGGACACAGAGATACCAACAGTCTCCTTGGCAACCACCCCAAATCGAGTTGCTAGAAGATGAAATCCCGGTCTCTCTCTATTCACGCAGCAAATCACATGGGGTCAGGTCCTGTTTATCTCTGCAGCAGAAACCAGAGTCGCTGGGATTTTAATTGCATCCTTTAGTTCGGTAAGAAATGAAGTGAAAGGGAGAAATGAGAACAGTCGGTAATGAGCACGTAGTGAACAGAACAACATTCAGCTAGCTTCTTTGAAGCATGTACTTTCATAAAGTGTGCCTCAGAAGCCACTGCTTGCACACACACACGCACACACACACACACACACACACAGACGCACACACACAGAGTTTTCAAGGCTTCAAACATTGCCTTCTCTTCGTTATAATTCTAAACTCATGAGCCAAGCTCATTATGTGATTGGTCTGGAAGATTTTCAGTTACATGGCTAATTAACATGTTTGCCTCATCCAGCATCACATTTAACAATCTTGCCTCCCAAAAAACCACAATATTGAGCAATCCTGGAATCAAACCGACACTAAAGGATATAAATCAATGTTATCCCTTTTCATTAAAATAGCCTTGCTTAGGTAGCAGGTGGTAACTGGTCATATAACCAACTGCTGAGTCCTTGACAGATGGGGGTCTAAATTACATTTTCTGTTCCCTTTCTGAAGTCTATTACATTTATTTAACAAATATTAATGACGTGTACTTGATATGAATGTGTGTCAGGCGCTCATTAAGACTTAAAAGTACTGACACACAGTGGCGTAATGAGTTCAACAAAATTACTCCACCAACAAATAATCTGAACCATATTGTTTAATCACATTTATATAAATGTACAGGACTAGAGATGGTACAGCAGAACGGCACCCGTTTCTCATACACATAAAAAGAGAAATACTATTTACAAGGGTCAGAAGGGAGCGATTTTATAAAATTGACAAAGTATCTTGTCTCACAAGTCAATTTTTCCTCTCAACCTTTGAAGAGATTCGCTTTGGAAATCTGACCTCCGAGGAAAGGAGATGACATTTTAAAATAATAGCTTTAGCTTTTTCTATACTGGCTGCTAAATGAAGGAGCCAGAGCAAAGGCAGGCAGCCTGAGGTGCCAGGGAACCACTGAATAGGGAGGGAGGTTAGTCCTGATGGCCGTTTACTCTTCTTTTCCTTTCCTTCTGTCCCTTTATTCTCCTCCCCATTTCCTTTTCTCCTGCCTAAGGGCCTATTAATGAAATTTAGAAGATGCAAAGGTTTCTAGTGCATGGCTGGTGGCAAATATAAGCAAGTTTTGGCTTCCTCCTCACAGACGAACCTCTGCCACTTTCTTTGGCATGGCCCACGGGTGATTGTTAAGAGATACAGCTTCCGAAGAAACAACAGTGGATGCTTGACATGCTGTCAGAATCTCGCTGTTTCCAAAATACTGTGAAATTTCATAGTGATTTGTGGAGCAATTCTGAAAGTCAAGTCAGAGAATATTGGAATCCTTATGGAGGCAATTTGCAGCCAGCTGTCAGCGCCGCAGTGAGTGCTTTAATGTATGTGCACACACTTCTCCTCCAATTTTAGGTAAGTAGAGTTATAGTCTGGAGGGAATTCCCCTCCCCACCCCACCCCACCCACTGCCAGTCTTCCTATGCACACTTGCATGAGTCTCTAAGTACTATCACGTGACGGTAGGAGAAAAGCCAGAGAAAAATAATTCTACCTGTCAAGGGATTTGAACGAAAAAAACATAAAACTTTATAGCCAGTAGGGAATTGGAAGTTTCTGATTTGCCTTGTTCACTGCACTATCCCCAGTGCAATGAATATTCTAGGAGTATCTTTTGAATAAATGAATGTATGATTTAACTACTCCCATCCCCCCCCACCCTCCCCACCTCTATTCTCAATGTTTTCTGTGCCCGATGAATCATTTGGGGAAGTCATTAAAATGCAGATTCTGATTCTGTAGGGTAATCCTCGATTTCTGCATTTCTACCAAAGCTCTGAAGTGATCCTATGTTGTTAGTCTGGGGACCACACTTTGAACAGCAAGTTTCGAAACCATCAATTTCAAACTTCCCATTAATATTTCCATCTTAAAATATACATAACTGAATTTTCCTGTGATGGCAGCTATTTTGTTTTATTCATTAGACTAGAGATTTAAAAGTTAGACTGCAGTATAATTGGTCCTGTTGCATTACGAATGAGTATTTTGGGATTTTATACCAAATAAACTTATTTATCTAGTTGCTGAGAGGCATGGTCAAGAAGTTTGGTTTTTTAAAATTTATTTTTTTAATTACAGTTGACATACAATATTATATTAGTTCCAGGTGTACAACATAGTGATTAGGCATTTATATAACTTATGAAGTGATCACCTGGATAAGTCTAGTGCCTACCTGACGCCACACATAGTAATAACAATATTGTCGTCTATATTCCCTGTGCTGGACTTGACATCCCCGAGACTCGCTTTGTAACCAGCAATTTGAACTTCTTACTCCCTTTCACCTTTTTCACCCAGCCCCCAACCCTCTCTCATCTGGCAACCATTGATATGTCGTCTATATCTAAAAGTTTGCTTCTGTTTTGTTTATTCATTTATTTATTTTTTGTTTTTTTGTTTTTTTGTTTTTTAGATTCCACATGTAAGTGAAACCATGTGGCATTCGTCTTTCTCTGACTTATTTTATTGAGCATAATATCCTCTAGGTCCTACCATGGTGTCACAAATGTCAAGATTTCATCCTTTTATGGCTGGGTGATATTCCATTGTATATATGTACCACTTCTTTATCCACTTGTCTATCAGTGGACACTTAGGTTGCTTTCATATCTTGGCTATTGTAAATAATACTGCAATGAACGTAGGGGTGCATATAGCTTTCAAATTCATGCTTTGGATTTTTTCAGATAAATACCCAGAAATGGAATTGCTGGATCGAATGGTAGTACTGTTTTTAATTTTTTTTAAGAACATGCATGTTTTCCATAGTGGCTGAACTAATTTACAATCCCACTAACCATGCACGAGAGTTCCCTTTTTTCTGCATCCTCGCCAACACTTGTTATTTGATTTACTGATGAAAGCCTTTCTGACAGGTGTGAGGTGATACCTAATTGTGGTTCAATTTACATTTCTCTGATGATTAGTGATGTTGAGCATCTTTTCCTATGGATATCCTAAAAGCAGAGTTTTTAATCTATGTTCATTTATGAAATTGTCATTTCTTTTATGTTCGAGAAAACTTTGGCTGATTCAGGTCTTTCTGGGTGGATATTTCTAGAGAAATCACACTTATTTTCCAGATGCTATCCCATTTGCCTCTTGAGTTTTACGAAGAGATTTTAAAGGAATGTGGGAGAGTATTTCCACCAACCCCAGAACATTTACATGTTGAGAGTAAAACCGAGGATCCTTATGACTTTAGCTTCATTTTAAGTTTTAGCTCTGGGAGTTATATCTCTCTGCCCCTCAGAGATCCAGACTTTTCCCCAGATAATCAGCAACCTCCAAGGCAGTAGAAGACAGTAGTTGGGACTTAACTAATGGTCACATGGTCAAGACCTCTGGCTGGATAAAGATGACATTTTGACCTAAGTTATGATTCAGCTCCTGAGTCCTGGAGTAGAACAACCCCCTGATGAGACTGGAGAGAGGGACACTCCAGCAGACCTTAGAGCTGTCACCAAGACCTGAAGAAATAATTCATTACACTGACCTCCCCTCCAACCAATCAGCTCCCAGCATGCCCTGAACCCCTAATAAATGCTGTCTTGTGATTTTCTCCCGGTAGAACCTGTAACCCACCCATCATCAGGGAGTCAGGTCTTTGAGCACTAGCTCACCTGTGTGTCTGGGTTTAGCGTCAGTTCTGCAAATAAACCTTTACTTCCTTTGCTGCAAAACTACTGTCCATGCCTTGTTTGGTTTTTGTGCTCACAGGCAGACAAACTCCTTTATTTTGCTAACGAGAGCTGGAGCCTGTATTTGTCATCTATTGCTGCATGTCTCTGCTCTGTGATGGCTGGGCCTTGGCCGGCAGATTCAAAGATCGGAGGGCTGAAACCACCTGCAGGCCTGACTGAGGCAGGAGGCTCACAGAGCAGGCTACATGGTGCTGGTAAATCGGTTCCTCGCCACACGTCCTCTTCACACATGGACATGCCTGCATCTGGGCATCTCCACCGGGGCTGGCGGAGTGTCAGTGGGGTGGCTGGCTTCTCCCAGAAGGCGTGAGTTGACAAGGACCTTTCCCCTTTTTGCCTGAACCTGCTGACAAGGCAGCCCCTCCGATGTGATTCTTCAACTCCCTGTTCTTTGTCTCATGACCGATTCGCTAAGAATAGACTGGCCCCCTGCAACCCGCTCACTGAAGAGAAAAACCTTTCTTGTCAGACTGTAATCGAGTGAAAGTTCGACCTGCTTGCTGCACGACAGCCAAGAAGTTGAGTAACGGGGAGTCGGGGCGAGGAAAGTGATTTTATTCAGAAAGCCAGCAAGCCAAGAAGATGCCGGGTTAGAGTCCTAAAGAACCATCTTGAGAAAGTACAAAATTCAGGCTTCTGTTATGTCAGGGGAAGCGAGTAACAGGATGAGTTCAAGGTCAGGAGGTGATTGATAATCGCAGGCATCAAGGGTCCAAGGGCGATGGTGAGACTTCTTTGCTTTTGGCCAACAACTCCAGTTGCTGTAGTCTCGGTCACAGGTGTTCCTATAAATCTTTTGATGAACAGTCACTATTTTTGCGTGTGCCTTCCTTGTCTCCTTGCGGAGGGAGTTTCTGGCAGGGAGGTTGTTTCAGTCATTCCTAGGCCACAGGTTAGATTCCCGTAACGATGAGCATGTCTCTGTGCAGGACTAAGCAAAAATTGCCAACCCACGTCAGGTGAACTGGGCAGGCTCAAGCATGGTGGAAAAGACTGACTATTTTATTCTGTTACAATATCACTGATTGAGAGGTCTTCTGCTTACAAAAGAATGCAAACTGTAAATCACCCGTCCATACTTGTGATCCCCTTCCTACAAAAATCTAAGACAAAACCACCCTGCTGAGACACTCTGATCTTCAGATCTAGGGTGTTCCCCCTATTGCAATAGTCTGAATGAAATAACTCTCTTAAGGGTGGAAGGGGGGGAGGTAGCGGGGGAGAGAGCGCGAGGGGAAATCACATAACCTTCACTTTCACCGCATCCGATTGTCTGAAGTGAGTCACCAGGTCTAGCCTAGATCAAGAGAGCAGAGTACTGGCCTTCACATTTTGAAGGAAGGAATATCAAAGGATTGGGATATGTTTTGAAACCACCCAGAGTCATAGGCAATGGCAGCAGCAGGAGTTGCCAAAAGATAGGCAGTAACTCATATCCAATAATAGCTTGTTCTGGCATTCTCTCGACATAAGGATTATAGTTTTCATTTTTCTTGCCTGGCAGAATTTAAATAATACATGGAGAGTTATCTAAATTCAAATAGTATGATAGCAGTGTAACACATTTGCTCTAATCAGCTTCTTCACACAAGAGGATATTGGTTAAATCTGTCTGCATATGGAGAGGAATTTTTATCTTAGCATTTGTCTCTCTACGCCTGCCAACCCCACCGCCACGACCAATACAAAAATTCAGAACTGTAAGTTACACTTTGTAAATCATCAGTGACCGCCACTTTATGCTGGGGAAAAAAAAAAAAAAGACTCACAGAGAAATGTTCCAGTTGTTGAGGAAAAAGATTCTTGGAACAAAGCCTCATATGGTTAAGCAAGATAATGAATAAACTGAATCGAAAGATTCACAGTAATTATTTCATTTAGGAGATGTTAGGAGAAGATAAAAAATCTACTGGAAGCAAATTTGCATTAGAGTTAAATTAAAAAATGCTCAATTTATAGCTCTTGTAAGTCTAACAGTCAATTCTTCATCTGGGTTATTAGTGGCTATTGGATTCATGATTTACAAACAGGATGCCTGACCCCAGGGAAAGCAATTAACATCCTTTTCACAACAAAACATTCATTGCTCAAGGTCTCTGAAAACTGGAAGGAACTGTAAAAGAATCAATATAATAAGATAAATTTTAAAACATTATCTATATAATACTCTTTGGTCAGGAAATTAGCAAACTGCGATTATCTTATTAATGAGGGCTACATAGATACAAAAGAATGATAAGTAACTGCTAATGGCTCTCTCCCTGCCATAGTTGAATCTGAGCCTTGAAGCCAGAGAAATAAATTGCAGAGGAGCAGAAATATCACTAACTACTGTCTCTTTTCAGGAGTCACTCCATTTTGATCAGTTCTGTCTTCCCAAATACAGTTTGAGTTAATTGGTCTTGAGGCATTACAGAGACATGCCCACATGGGACATCCAGGTACAGAGCAAACACTCCTGACTCAGCCCAGTCTATCCGCACTCAGTGGCGCCCAGTGGAGTGTGGCTGAATGTCCAGCAGCCGAGCTCATGTGCAGACTAAGTGGAGTTACCTGGCACTTGATTCTCACAGCAGAAATCAGTACCTTTTT
>CM053508.1:1452990-1476399 GCA_028627145.1 Eidolon dupreanum | reverse complement strand
CTGTAGTCGGGATTAAGTTGTGCCAGGCCAGTACGATGGCGGGAGACGGGCAGTGGGTAACTGCAGTGACGGGCTGTGGCGTGTCGGCCCTTTAAAGAGAGAAGCGGAGACATAAGCAGAAGCGGGGGCAGCATAAAGACAGTGACTTCGAGGCAGGGAGGAATTCTTGGAGTCGTACTGAGGCGAGAGCCAGGAAGTTAGGAGATGGTGAGCATGAGAGGGGAGAGGAGGCATCTGAAAGGGTTCAGAGGAAAGGTATGCAGAAATGACCAGCTCAGCCAGTTAAAGCCCATTCCTGACTGTCCTGTCCCCCCTCCAGGACTCTCCAGCTCACATCTGTTGATTCCTGACTTGCTAGTCAACTGATGTTTTTCCTTATCTCTGTAGGAATAACAAGACTGTATAAAACTGCTTGTCGTGTTAGAATCGGGGCTCAGCCTTTGGGTAGGAACCCACTGAGCAGGTGCAGGCATTAATGAGTGTTGCTTCCTACTTATAGCCTCAATGTCCCGTCTCTCTGTTCGAGAATCCTGTAATGGTGCTGATGACGCCAAGGTTGCAAGACAAATGACCTGTAATACCAGTGGTCTGGAAATTCTTTGCCCCTGCCACCCCCCACCCGAAGCTCCCCCTCCCCATCGTGAGTCATGAAGTACACGTGAAGCCTCAAAGGAATCCCGCGCCCCTTGTATGGACGCTGCGAGGGTACATGAGCTGTAAGAATCTAACCAGCGGGAGACCATGCTTTGGGCCTGCTGAGCGCCCCACGCGCTCTGCCAGCATTAAATTCTCCTTCCTCCAACAAAATTGTCTGAGTGTCCAGTTTCCTCTGTCGAATGTCACTTCCTGCAACAGTCAGACGGTTGCTTGAGATGCAAACTGTGGAGGGGATACTGATATTGAGGTGTCTTGAGGTATCTAAATACAGAGCTCATTTGAACCAGTAACTTGGAATATGATGAAGAACAGACACCGTCTTACCCCTAAGGACGTTCTCAGGGGATGTAGCGTGCATTTGGTTGGGAGAGTGGGCTGCCATCTGCAGAAAGTAGTTTTCTCTTTGTATTAGAGTAATTGACACGAAGGTTCCCTGGAGTTAAAAATCAAAGACAAAGAAGCAAAGGCTAGCTTGTTAGGCAGTGTTTCAAGAGAAGCCGCAGGGAATTATTTACACAGTCCAAGGATTCGGGGTTTTGTTTGACGTTCTAACAGTATTTGTGCAGATCAACTTTAGATCTTGTAGTTAGTTCTGACAGCGGATGTTGTGCACATCTCCTTTGACCAGTGTCCACACTTCCCCTGACACTGTACCAGCACCCCGATTTAACTTTTGTGGAAACCGCCGCTCCCCCTTTTCAGTCTGTGATTCTAATGATGTTGACTACAGCTCCCCAAAGGGAGTAGCCAGCGAAAGAATCTCATCTTCAGGTTCAGTGACAGACCCGAAGAAGGACACATGGCCCACTCTGAGCCCTAAGAGACAATCACATCTTTGCTGGGGACTTTTTAGGAGGGAGACTGCTCTTCAGGAGCTGCTTCAGCCGTCACACTGAACAAGGGGGTGGGGGGCTGTCACAGACATGAGTTCACGGTGGGGAGAGGCGAGAAGAGCTGAGAGATGGTCGCAGGGTCCTGGTGACATCATTTGAAACCTTAATGAAGCCACCTTAAAGCTGTCTCTGGAGTTTTCAGTTACTTGGGTCAGTAAATGCTTTGCATGTTGTCGTGGGTTTTTTTCTCACCCACAATCAAAGGAGACCTGACAGGTAGATACAGCTACCGCGTGGAGTTTGCCCAGGCTTCTAAGCTCCTGTGACAAAGTGGAGTGTGTTGTCCTTGAAATTTAGTTATGATGTGGAGTCTTCAGAACCCTCTTTCCTTCAGATGTTTTACAAGTGCACTAGTGGTCTAGGGTAGAGACCACCAGACTTGGAGACAAGTGTCATGTCTGATACTAGCTAACCATGTCATTTCAGCCCTCAGCCTCCATTTTCTTGTCTATAGAATGGGGAGAATGATAGCAGGTTTTGTGGGGCGCTTAGAAGATTAACTGGGATAACGGATGTGAAATGTATAGCACGGTACCTGACACTATTGTCTCCCTTCCCCTCCCTCTGTTCCAAGCTTTCAGCATATTGTCTGACACACAGTGGTTCAATAAATTTTATTGTAAAGAATACTTATGTAACTAAACAAATAGCATGAAGTCTTCTTTTTACCCTTTTATTCCTAAATTTTTACCATATCCAAAGCATTGCAGTTTGACTAATAGGTGGTTCTTTTTGCAAGTGAAGTCTTTGCTAGATAAGGTTTTTCCCCCTTTGCAGCTTTGGAAGCTGTCTCTGACTCGTTCCGCATTCGTGTTCATGCTCTTCCAGGATTATTGTGGGAAACAATGACACCTGGCACTCACTGAGTGCTTGCGTTGTAAGGCGTTACGCGTCATGCTTTGTATGTAGCATCTCACTCACGGTGGGATGACCGTGAAGGTAAGTGATGATTCCAGAGTTCAAACTGCTTCTTAGAGGAAGTGAAGTGGGTACGTAGTGGGGAATCAACATGTATTCCCTTAACGTTTTTGAGAATTAAAAGCCTTCTGATTGCATACATCTAGTTACAGACACAGTGCAGTGTATTGCTTACGTATATGCTGGAACCAGACTGCTGGGGTTTGAATCCTGGCTCCGTCATTTGCTAATTATGTAACCTTGGCTAGATTATATAATCCCTGGGTGCTCCAGATCCGTCTGTAAAATGAGGGTGATAAATACCTCCCTCACAAAGGTGGAACGATTAAATGCATGAATGTATGGAACATGCTTACAACAGTGTCAGGAAAGTTGTATTACAGAAATGTTAGCTATTTAATATGTCTTTTATTTCAGCAGATCCTTCATCGCATTAGTCAGAGTTACAATCTTACATAAGTAAAACATAACCTTTCAGATCATCTTAAACTCAGTGGTGTCTCTGAATAATATCATGGCAGAGTGTTAAGCTCCCATGAGGAGCCTTTTCTGGGCTCTGAACTTGATTAGACTCATTTGGGAACATGAGTTAATAGTTCATTATTGTTAAGTTGTTTGCCCCGTGATGGTTTTGGGTAACCAGCCTGACTGACTCTGAGCTCTTCCAGAGCCAAAACCAGTTCCTACATATCTTAGTATCCTTTATAGTGTCAAATGTAAACTGAGGCCTTGATACTGGGTGATCACTTATTACAGGCACAAAGGAAAATAGAAGCAGTATATCACTTCATGTTTTATAAGATTGATTAATACCCAAGACATAGTCTTAATAGTATTTTATTTTGTTTTAGGTTCCTAAATATTTGTCACAACAATGGGCTAAAGCTCCTGGAAGAGGTGAAGTTGGAAAGCTGCGGATTGCTAAGTGAGTTATTTTTATATTTTTGACAATTTAAAGAGCCGGTTTTTAAAAATTTACAAGTGCTTTTGAATGGAATTGCAGTTCTTTTTCAGATAATTTACCTGGAACATGAGAAGCAATTGGCATGTCAAGGCTGTCAAGAGATGGTTAGGTGCCGTGTAGGGTCATATGTACGCGTGCACACACGCATGCGCACACACACACACGCACACCCTCCCCAGCCCTCTAAATATAAAATCAAATTTATTGATGAACGTCTTGGCAGTGAAGCGGCAGAGCATGTAGCTCCTTCACCCCTCTGTCCCCCCCACATCTTGCTGGGGGCCGTGCTCGGACTGGCATAATTGGGTGGAGCAAGTTAAGGGTTCAGTAGAAGGGCTTTGCCGTTGGGCCACTGTTCCGTCTCCAGAGGTGCTGGGAGAGGGTGGGGGGCACCTGGCGCACAACGCAACTGTAGGTTCCCGGCGGAGGAAAAGCCTCGTTAGAAAGGGAATCCCCCGACGCTCGGCCTGCGTCTGCCACAGGCCTCGCGTTCCACTTCCTGTCCACTCATCCTCTTCCACCACAAACCAGATTTCTGTGCCTGCCGCTCCGTGGACATAGCTCTTGTCATTGTCCTCCACTTTATCACTTACTTCGCTTCATAACAAACCACCCCAAAATTTGGTGGCTTGATACAAGAACCATTTCGTTGGCTTGTTTTTTCAGGCAGTTCTGGTTGGGGCCGACCTGGCTGCTTTTCCAGGCGAGAATGGCCTCACTCGGGTGTCTGGTGGTTGGCTTGCTATCGACTGGGGCAGTGGCCACGTGTGTTTCATCTGCCGCGGGCTCGTTCACGTGGTGGCGAAAGCGTTCCTGATAGCAGAAGGGAGGAAGAGCCCAGCGCACGAGACCTCGCGAGCCCGTGCTCGCGTCTCGTTTGCCAGAGCCCTGCTGGCCACTGCAGCTCACACAGCCAGCCCGGGTTCCAGGGCGGCCAGCAGACTCCACCTCTCGGTGGGGGCCGCCGCAAGGAACTGTGGTCCACGTTTGCAGCCCCCCACATCCACATTCTTAAGTCCACGAGCCAGCCAGCAGCCCTCTTACTTGAGCTTCCACAGAATTTGACAAAGTTGATCACGTCCATCCTAAACCCTTTTTTCCACTTCCGGGACACCACTCTTGATTCTCTCCCTCCGTTGCTGGCTGTTCTCATCTTCTCGGTCTCTAAGTGTTGTATGGCTCTAGGGCTCAGTTTTTCGTTTCTTCCTTCTCTCCCGACTGACTTCCTAGGTGGTCCCATCTCGTCTCATGGCATATCTGGTTGTATTTAAAGATCTATCTCAAGTATGGCCTCTCTGCTGATCTCCGTGACTCATACATCTGACCACTTTCTTGAGGTCCACTTGAATGTCTCAGGAGCATCTCACATTTAATAATCTTCCTCTGGACATCCCCATTCCTTGCTCCGTGCTTCTTTTAGCTCCGTGGTCAAATGTCAGCTCGCGAGGCATTTTCTCACCACCGTGTAGAACAGCGCCCATTGCTCTCTGCTCTCTCACTCTCCTTGCCCCGCCCCTGTGGCTCTTCCCAGCATTCTTTCATGCGGGTGGTGAGTGTTTACTCAGCTTCTGCAGTGCTCATCAGACATACTGTGTCTTCGTTTGTTTGTATATTGTGCATCTCTCCTGCCAGGGTGTAAGCACCACAGGGTTGGAATTTTTGTCTTAATGACTCCATGTCTTCAGGGTCTAGAACAGTGCCTGGCATAGTAGCCAGCAGGACATTTTTGTTGAATCAATAAAAGAAAACTGCTGTGGCAGATTTAGTAATAATAGCTGTTTTATGCTTTTATTTCCTTAGGCAATAGTTCCAAAAGTGAGATAGTTAGAAAATCTGAGTATAAACATTGGATCCCCCCCCTTTTTTTTTGCCTAAAATACTTACTGTCTCTATGCAAAGGTTATACTTTGACGCACTTTAAAGTCTCCTGTTAGAGCCAGTCAGCTGTGGATGTGGAGCTGGTGGTCACCCGCTGGCTTTTGTCTTTGGAGGAGCAGTGCTGTATGACTGGATGACGTCATGACTTCAGGAAACTGATACTTTCGTGTGTTTATGCCTTAAGTATTTTATCTTACTTGCCTTTGTTTCAGATGTATCTTTTAATTCCTCACTCTGCTTTAACAAGTTATGGATTGGAAGCAGGCATACTTCTATATCCAAAGTTCTTAAAATTAGGTAGGAACAATGTATCATTATCTCAAGAAATGACTGCACATTTAATAGTGGCACCAGGCTCGAATTCAGGCCTTTGGGTGGTAAGAAAACTCTAGCAGGTTCTAGTTCCGCCTCTGTTATTTAAACTGCATTTAGATTCCTTATCCCTAAAGTTGCCTGTTTTGCCAGCCTTTTATATGGAAGTAGTTGTCATTCATTTGTATATTTTATAAAATGAACATATTCCTGGAAAGCCGTAGATAAATCACATCGTTTTCCAAGTTGTCCTACTTTTATTGAAAGAAAAAAAAGAATGTATACTTTTAAATGAATTCTGGTGATTTCTTTTTTTATCCCTTTTTCAACGTGAAATCCTTTGTAGGGCAGATAATTACCTACTTTTTCTGTTATGGGGCTCAGAATTTCTTATAATTGGTTTTACTGGAAATGAGAGCCACACAAAAAATCTCAGAAACTTACATCACTGGAGAAAGGCAGGCCGAAGGAAGAAGGTGTGTAAATGGTGAACCTCTTGATATTATAGAATGACCACGTAGAGCCTAAGGCCTGGCTTACTCCTACCTATGGGGCTGTCCATAGTTGTTTTGGCCTTGGGCCTTAGTCCTCTAAATCTCAGCTGCCTTGTTTGTAAAATGTGGATCTTAATGCCTTTCCAGCCCATAGGGTGCTTATGATACAAACGAAACAGCTTAAGGTTTGTTAAAATGCTTTGTAAACTCACATATTCTCCTTCTTCTACCATGAATGTTGTATTCCTAAAAACCTCTGTAAAGAAAATACCTGCTTGAGGGATGCAAACTCTTTCTTTTGGTGTGGGAGGGAGGGGACTGTCATGAGCAATAGAGAAAAAGGAACCAAGTTTCAGGGAAAGTTAGGCAAACCCTAAGTATTTGCTTTGATCCCTAAAACATAATAGCAAAGATGGCAGGTTAAATAAGCAATAATGGGTGTGTTGCACTTTTTCTTTATCACCCATTGCTTGATAGAAAATTCCAAGCTCTTTTTCTTCCTTGGTTTAAAGCAGGTGGTTTATGTAGTTGCATCACATGTGTAGGGTGACCAGACCCCAGGTTTGCCTGAAACAGTCTCAGTTCACGTATTTTCCTTATGTAATTATTCACAGTGTCCATCTTTCCCTCCATAGAGTGTCCAAGTTTTGACAATAAACTTTGCCCTTAATATTAACCAGTGTATATATTTGTGTGTATATTCTTCCATGTGATACCTGTCTGATTTTATAAGCTGGCATTGTTGTCCCGTCTGGAAGTCCAACCAAAGCCCCATAAAGATAACTCTGTGTGTGTGTGTGTGTGTGTGTGTGTGTGTGTGTGTGTGTGTGTGTGTGTGTTATATAAACAATACATGATTGTTTCTTTTTAAAAATTATGTAAGTCATCTGTTTTCCCACTCCTTAGTGGTGGCCAAGGGTCACAGTTTGGTATGTAACCCTCCGGATCACTCTACATACAGATTATTGTGATGCTTGATTTGACAGGTTTGTTTGTTTGTTTGTTTGTTTTTTAGGCAAGGCAACCCTTGGTTGACATCACAGATTGCAAGGACCTTGTCAGTTTACAATCCCTTATTTTTCATTTTTTTACACCTTCAGCACCTGGTCTTTCTAGGTGGTCTCCCATCCAAGTACTGACCAGTCCTGATCCTGCTTAGCTTCCGAGATCAGACGGGATCAGGCTTGTTCAAGGTGGCCACATGGCTGTAGACTTGACAAAGTTGTAGAACATTTTATTCTACTGACCATGGCTAAGTATTTCTCAGACTCATTGAGGTTCAGTTTTGATAACTTCAGAACACCCACAAAACTGATTTTGTTCTCTTTGTCCTTCTCTTAATTTAGTTCTGAAGCTTTGGTTTATTTTGTTCCATGTTCTTTTCCTTAGGATACATGGCTAGTATCTCTTCCTTGTTTTTTTCATTCTAGTCTCTCAGTTCTCTTAAAAATAAAATTCCCAGTCATGGTGACTTGAAATACCTGTGTTCAAATCAGTTTCCTCAAATGGCAGTTGAGGAAAAAATAAACCATCAGAATTTCTTAAAAGAGAATCTTATGATTGAAGAGGGGTTTCTCTGTCAATATAAGAGGCAAATAAGGAACAGTGTGTGTGTAGTGTGTGTGGGTGTGTGTTTATGCACATGCAGTTTTATATGCAGATAAAAAATCTAGCAGGTTTTTCTCCCTAACATGATACATAATCAGTCTTGTCTTCTAGAAGATCTATATCCTTCTGGTGATGAGAACAGGTTTATAGTAACTGGTGCCCTAAGATTGCTATGTAAATGCCAGAAAACAGCTTGTTCTGCAGTAGGTCTGCTGGCTGTCTTGTTTATGTTACCAATTTAGTTTCCATTCCTCTTACGAATTACTAAAATCTCTACTAAACAAGTGTAGGACGAGTGAGGAATGGCTTAGCAGTGCACATGCCTAGGTTATCAGGATTTCGTTCATTTCAAGCTAAATATGGGTCATCAAGCTCATGTAGCTGAAAACAAAGGGCTCCATTAACAGATGTTTGTTTGTTGTTTAGGATGTGACGTCGGATGACAACCCCACCCGTTCTTTGCCAGTTAGCTTACAGTGCGCACATTATGCTCAGTTCTCAGTGCTGCATTTAGAGACGTGGGCAAATAAATAACTTCATTCAGCGGAGTGAGACCAGGATAATGAGGAAACCAAAGACAGGCCTACGAGGAGCGTTAGCAGGTACCATGGCTGTTAGGAGAGGAGCAGGACAGCCCAGGTGAAGCTGCTTTCAGGTAGTTGGACTAGAAGGTGCATAATCAGTTATTCTTGGAGGCACATTACCAGTTTACAGGCTATCCGTGTTCAAAAAAAGTACATGTGGGTAAAAAAGGAAAACAAAGGCTTTGAAAAGGCCCCGTGGTGTGCTGGGTGTGAGTTATGTGCTTAGGGGTCGCTGGGCTTGGCTTTATCCCAGCCTTGTCACGTGGGGGCCGCGTGACCAGTGCTTGGTGCCCTCCGTTTTGGCAGTTCTGCCTCGTGGTCAGTGCGGGTAAAGCGCTCTGTCGCAAAGTGTCACCCGTGCCCGTGGCACAAACGCTGAGCGGCCCCTGCGGGGCTCCCACCCAGGGCCTCCCGCGTCGTGCCGTGGCAGTGGGCGGCTGCCCGCCTGCCCCCAGGGCCCCTGCGGGGAAGGCACTCGGGGCCAGGTGGTCTTAGCGAGGTGGTAGCGGCCCCAGCGGTGTGGACTTGGGGAGATGGGGGCGGGGACGTGCCCCTGGGAGTGCAGCTCTCCCCAGATGTGCTTTTGTCTTAATACCTGGACAGAGGGGAGTCCAGCCATGAGTAAGGTGAGAGTAACGGCCTTTTCTTAACACTTGGTAACTTTTGGGCCATTTTTTGCCAAGCAGTTTATGCGCTGTTCCTAACCCATTGTCCTTGGGCTAGTTTTATACCTGGACATCTCACGTGTACCGCATTGTAGTTAGCATATACTTTTGCCCTAGCTTGTTTAATTTTAAAACGAATCTTCTTTCTCCATCATTATCCTGCCCCAGAAAATGTCAGTTTTCGAAATGGTTGATATGTGTTGTATTTTGCTGACAATCATCAGTTTATACTAATGTGGCTTATCTCAGAGACTTAATTTATAGCTTTCTTTCTAAACACATTTAACATTCAATGTCATGTGGGGGCCCAGTAATAATAAAAAAAATGCAAACAAAAAAATCAATGAGATATAATTTTTTTGTTCTAAAAGTGACTAAGTTTAGAACACCTAAACTGTTGACGGGTTTAAATCGGTACAGCCTTTTTGAAGGGCAGTCTGACAACCTGTGTGTGTATATGTACACATACGTATGTGTATACACAGCACAAACATACACACACACACATACAGTTGCTGCTCAGAACAACACGGAATGAAAATGGCACTGTTTTCTCTGCCAGTTAGCTCACAATGCAAGCGTTATGTTCAGTCTGTGTGCGCTCCTTCTAGAAAGCCAGACCGATCCAGCAGAGGGGAGCTGGAATAGTGAGAAGGCCAGACGTGTTAATAATGAAAGATCATTTTGACCCCGCAATTTCTAGGAACTTATGAAAGAGGCAAGTTAGTGATGCAGAGATTGATATAGAAGGATGTTGGTTTCAGCATTGTTATACAGAAAAATGAAAGCACTCTTAAATTCTTTAGTAAGAGATTAAATAAATTGAACATATTTTAAAATTATTTAATATTTTTATTTTAAAATCCAAAGCTACAGAAAAGTTGGAAGAACAGTATAAAGAACTTTTTTACTGCAAACAAGGACCCTCTCCTACGTGATCACAGCACACCCCTCCAAATCAGTAGATCAACATCAAACAGTCCTACTGCCCCGTCCTTAGACTTCATTCAAGGTTTGTCAGTTGTCGCCAGGATGTTTTGCAGGAAAAGGAGCCAGCCCACAATCTCGTGTTGCGGTCTATCGTCAGGGCTCTTTAGTGTCCTTAGATCTAGAACATTTGGAAGTCTTTCCTTGACTTGTTGACCATATAAATGTCAACACTCTTGGTGTTTACAGGCAGTTATTTTATGAGGGTGGGGTTTGTCTGATGTTTTGATTAGATTCTGGTTACGCATCTTTGGCAAGAATGTCACAAAGGTGAAGCCGGGTTCTTTCTGTATTCTAGCAAGGTGTGTGTGCTTTCATCCTGTCCCGCTATTGGTAGTGGTAACTTTGGTCACTTGATTAAGGAGTGTCTTCTAAACCTTGTCACTGTAAATACACTCTTTTCTCCTTTGTAATTATTAAGTGTTCTGTGGTGTGCTACTTTGTGGCTATGTAAATATTCCATTTCTCATCAGATTTTCCCCTTTATTCATTTGTCTGTATTGGTATGAACTCATGGATTCCAGTTTTTATTCAGTGGATCACAATTTGTTACCATCATCATTTATTCTGATGTTCAAGTTGTCTAAAATTTAGCCAGTGACAGCTGCTTCTAGCTGGCTCCCATGCCTCTTTTTGTTGTGGTAAAACGCACACAAAATTCAGCATCTTCACCATTTTTAAGTGTACAGGTCAATAGTGTAAGTCCTGTGGCATTTTGACGTGTCCTCACCATTCTTTGAGTGCTTTTTGTCATAGCAAGAAGTTTAAGGCTCATCTGTACATTTCTGTCTGAGTCCTGCAGTCATTCATTTCTCCACAGAGCCCTGGTTCCTTCCAGGAACTAAGACTGGATGCTACGTGTGCTCATTGCCTCTCCCAGGCCTGTCATGGGCAGCACTGGGGAGTATATGTGTACGCACACTTTGCATCTGCATTTCTGTATTTGCATATAGAGGAAATCGTGACGTTACACCAGCATCCAGTTCCAGTTGGATGCCACAGGCCGTGCAGAAAGTGGGCAACCTGATTCCGTTACCTTTAATACATTCTCTCTCTTCGTTCAAGCCTCTGTTCTTATTGTTCAGATACCCTCCCCCCGACCTCCCTTGGGCTCAAGCGCCGCTCATCAGGCTGCTGCCTTTGCCGTTCTCCCCAGGGGCACTCTCCTCAGCCCGTCTGGGGCTGCCCGCCCCCACGGGCATGCCCCTGACCTCCGCAGGGCTCCTGCAGCCTGCTTCCGGTCGTCTTCCCGAGAGCATGCCCCCTCCCTGCCAGCTCCGGACACACTTCTTGTTGAGCCATTCTTTTCTGGGGATGTCACCCTTGCCCCACTGGACTCTGACACCTCCTCTCAGGCTGCCCCCGGCACCCCAGCCACCTCTGTCCACCCCACTTGGGCTGTGAGCACCCAACTCTGCCCGCTCTGCAGGCGCCTTACCTTGCTTGGCTTCACTTTGGGTTTTGAGCATAATTGTCCGAGAATAGGATGTAGAAATAGGAACTTAAAACAGAACATCCTGGAGCGCAGTTATCGCCTTGGGATTGTTAGTTAGCTTTCCTGGGAAAAGGAGGTGCTTTATTGGCTGTCAGGGCTGAGTGAAGAGTCCAGCCCTATGGTGTCAAATTTAAGTAGTTAAAAAGTGTAAGGAAAGGAAAAGACAAATGATTAAAAAAAAAAAAAAAGCAAGAGGAGCACGACTGGAGTCCAGAGACTAGCTGTGGGTACTGAGAAGTGGGCTCTGAGTGACAGAGGAGAAGCTGGAAGCATCGTGAGGTGGCCAGTGAAGGGTGGGCCGGAGGCTTGCTTCAGTCACTTCGGAGGACGCGACAGCGTTTTAGTAGTCGGTGTGTCTAACTAGCCGCAGGTCATCGTGGAACGGGTATATCTTAGTTGCATTGTAGGACAATAAAAGGTCATGTGTGCTTCATTCACACACCCCAACCAAAGAATATGTAATCCTTTTAAATAGGTTCTGAGTTTTCATAGATTTTTTTATTCTGGAAAATTAACTCATCCAGAGTTCACCAATCTCTTATTATTTCAGCTAAGATGCCATTATAATTTTATATATAAACATGAAAATGAAGTCGTCCTGTCCTCAAGTGTTTCCTAATTGCATATGGGTGATTTTCTGGTCACCCCAACTGGAAGCGTCAGCGTGACCTTCGATCCATCCTTGTCCCTTGCTGCTCCCTTCCAGGCATCTCGTCTTGTCCGTTCTGACAGCGTAAATGCACTTGCTGCGTTCTGCCATTGCCTGGTTCCAGCTTTCATTACTTTTTGTGTGGGTTTTGCGTTCGCCTCAGTTCAGTTCAGGAAACATGACAGTGCCCTCTGCATCTTTGCCTTTGCTTCGCCTGCCGTGCCTCTGTCTTAAAGGTCCCTAATTCAGTGCCTCTGGAAGCCAAGTTCAGGCGTGATAGGGCTGTAGTGAATTCAGTGCCTGCCTCTCTGGCCTGTCAAGGGGGCTGTCATGCTGAATTGGACGTGCCTTGTTGCCAGACCTTCCAGACCCTGATAAGTGAAGCTGCCAGTTCATATCTTTATGTGAAACCTTAAAAGTTCTTCACCTCTATTCTAGGTACTTCCCCCAACAAAAAGATTGACGTTGCATTTTAATTTATTAAAGGCTCTGAGAAGTCCTGCAGTAAACAGATCTGTTTAAGATCCTGGACTTCTTAGTCTGGCCTGAGCGGCTCGTAACCATTGACTCTAGTCGACCATTCATTGATATTAGAAAAAATGCTCTAGATACCTTCTTGCTGGTGTTGAATTGATTATTCTCTTAGCCCAGAATGCGCTCGTCTTGTCAACGTCAGTCCTCACTCAATGCATCTTTTCTTAGCTTTCTTTTCTGCATTTCCATGGTGGCGTGCTGTACCTCTGTCGTAGTTATTATTCTGCTTATAGTTGTTCATGGATTGGCTCTTTTTCATTCAACTGGAACCTTCTCGAGGGTAAAGACTTGTGCTCCTACTAGACCGTGCCCGGGGCACAGTGCCTAGTGGATGTGTGGTGGACACTTAACGACAGAACCACTGCGGGGAGGCCGGCCGGAACTCTGCCCGGCGTGATGAGACCGTCGTCTCCTGCCTGGTCTTCGTACCCATTCTGCGTATATTTTCTTGGAGCCTGTCTTTGTACTTGGGGCTCCCCATTGCCCAAAGAATGACGTCCGTGCTCTGCACAGAGATCGTGAAGCCCATCCACGTCGAGCCCCAGCTCTGCGTCATAGGTCGCGTCCCGCCGTCCCTTACTTCGTACCCTCCCTCCAAGCCTGGTTGCATCTTCGTGATCTGACTCTCGCGTGGCTGTGTGCGGCTACTTACTTCTGATGCTACAGCCCTGCCTCCACCGACTGAAGTCCTAGTGCCCTTCCAGAATAGCTCAGAGCCATTCTTTAACTCTTAAAATGGAAGAAATGACCCTGGCATATTGTGGCTCTCTTATTAAACATTAAAATTTATTTCGTTTTATAGTTACAGGTGTAGCTTCTCTTGGCTGGGGACAGGTACCTTACACTCAGTACTTTGCTTGTAGTAGGGATTTAATACATGTTTTGAATTAGGCTATTATATAAAGTGTACATCGATTCCATATTTGTAAAAAAATAACATATAAAAACATATAATGCAAATATATAGAAAATAGTCTGGAAGGATTTTTACTGTGCCAAAATGTTAACAGTGGAAATATGGCTATGTTAAAACTTCTTTTTAACTTGCCTGTATGTTTATATATGGACACATGTTGTTTTTATAGTGAAGAAAATTTGCTTATGATTTTAAAATATTAAGTTTAATTTTGATTTTTAAGATTTTATTTGGTAAATGAAACATCTTCAGCTAGGCAAATAGTACATTTGCTGAAATACTATATATTGATATTAAATATGTATTCATATGCCACTGAATGCTAAAAATGCTCAAAAATAAAGATAAGACTTGCACAAGATCATTATTTGGGTAAAATATTACCCAATCATAATATTTCGACAGGTTGTAATAGTGTTAAGTGACACAAACTTATAATAAAATACTCATGCAGGGTTAATGGGACTTTTGTTTTTCCTAGAGGATTACTAATAGGATAGTTGAAGAGAGCCCAGGGTACATGTTAACCTCTGTAAATGTAATATTTTATAGAAATATGCAATAGTGTTATTTCTTTTAATTATCAGCATAAATTTGAAAAAACCTGAAATCTAAATAAGTTAAATTTTTTTCCTTTTCTCTTTTTTAGGAATCAAGGAAGGACTGAGGTAAGATTATTTCTATTTACATTTTATTTAAAACATGAGCTCTTTTTTACCATGAGTTAGTAACAGTAAGGAGAAGAGGGCATTTATATTCCAGAAAACTCCACATCAAGCTAGCAGCCGATGGTCAAGAACAAATGATAGTGTAAATGTCACTCGTGTGAATGAATGGACTCCTTTCTAGGTGTTTATTCTTGGCATTCTCTGCTTTGACCTAAAATATCCCCTCCCTCACCACTTCGAATTACTTCAGTATTATTTTGACGGTATTTCAGTGTGGCAGAGGCGTTCTGTTTGGGTTGGCGAGGGCTTTAGATTTTGACCCATTAAGCCCAGGACGTAATTTGCAGTACCTATCACACAGTAGAGAGACATTTAATAAATACTTCATAATTTTCCTACTTGGTTGGTAGGTCAGTATTTTATAAGTTTCTCTGAGGTAAAATCTGATGTCCTTTTGAGGAGATCAGGTATATGGTAAAAATCATTTTGGAAGAAAACCTATGTCTTTTTATTCCAAACCTCAAGATCGAGTTATCCTTATAAATATTTAGTTGTAGTTATTTAACTATTCAAAAATAAAACAGCACCTTGTACTCGTACAGTAGTCACTAAGACCTTAAAAAATATATATCCTCTGCTTATGGGCGTGTTTAAGCTAAGTAGCTCTCTTTGCCTCCTTCAAGTAGTTGTTTCCTTAATACTCTTAAAATATTCACTTATTTAGCAAATACTGTTTTCCTTCTTTGTGCCAGGCACTTTGCTAGGAGATACACACACACACACACACACACACACACACACACACACGCACGCACGCACACACGCATATATACGTGTGTGTGTGTGTGTGTGTGTGTGTGTGTGTGTGTGTGTGTGTGTGTGTATGTATTTAAGCCTATGAGTATAGCAAGATGTGGTCTCTTAAGCTCAAAAACCTTAGGGAGAAAATTTGTATTCCTGTTTTAGAAGCAGAATTTCTTTAGCCACACATCAGAGAAAACATTTGAAAGCTGTTTGTGTTTATAATGGTAGATTAGCCCCATTATTCTGACACTTGGGAATAGATTCTCTTTTTATGAATAAGTATTAACGAGTTTTGGACAAAGTTTTGAAAAATGCTTAATAAAATGAAAAGATTCACGTTTTAAAAAGACGATTTATAATCAGAATTTCTGTACAGATAGTTTGAATACAAAGGTCTATTGTAATAAGCTCTGCATAAATGTGTCTTGTAGGTGTCATTTACTTTGAATGAGGATCTTGCCAATATTCACGACATTGGCGGAAAGCCGGCGTCAGTCAGTGCTCCCAGAGAACACCCGTTTGTCCTGCAGAGCGTCGGAGGACAGACGTTAACAGTGTTCACCGAGAGCGCGTCGGGTAAGTGAGCGTAGATTACTCAGTGTGGTTCCCTCACCTGTTGTACAGATTTTCTGTCTCTGCACACACCCCAAGGTCACTGCCAAGGCTGCTCCACCCATCGTGCTGTCTCCTTCTGTCACTCCTTTCATGCTGCTTCTCTGCTCTCAGTACTTCACTCTGGTTGATGACATTTTTTAGCTGTTACTTGAAGTGTTTAATTTCCATTTGGGCATGAAGAAATAGAACAAAGCAGATGGAAAAGTGTGGTGCATCAAACTGTCTTCTAGGATGTTGAAGAAACAGTGTTCTGAGTTTTGCCAAGATAAGGTCATCCTTGCCTGTTTTGGGAGATCGATATTCAGATAAGTTGTGTTTTAAAAAATACCGCTTAATATTAGGGGGTACGTTAGTCTGAGTTTTTGCTCTCGTGTGCTTTCTACACTAAGAGGGCCTGTTTCATGCAGAGATGAACTTCTTTTAATGGGTATTGACTTCCAAGAAGCTCTGTGTAAAATATAGTTTTTCAGTTTTGTGTGTTTGCTCTGAGATATTTTAACAGTTCGGTAAATCAGGAGCAAGTGTTTCAGTTTGTGATTTAAATAACAGAGGGAACTTTTTTTGCGGCATACATATATGAATATATTTTATTTTCATTGTTTTTCGGTTTTAACGTCACTGAATTTAGAATATGGCTGTTAAAGCAGCAGGCCACCTTATTTTAGTGGAGTTCATTTCTCATATATAATTCAGAAGGTTTATTGTTGCTATAAAAGAAAAGATCCATGATTTTGTCTTGTCTCCAGTAAACATTACAAAGAAAGCTGTAAAAATTATACTATTGTTAAGAATGTCATTGTTTAAAAAAGAATTTGCTCAGATAAATTTTTTTGTGGTATCTTGAATTACCAATAGCTGCATAAACGGAACTAAAAAAATTAGTCTTTCTTCTTTTTTTCCCCTTGGATATAGAATCTAAAAAAAGGTACATTACAATTTTTCCGTCATGTGGTTTAAGGTAAAAAATGTGTTTTGTCGCGTTATTCTGATGCTGTCGTAGTCTGTAGTGCAGTAGCTTGGGAGGCAGACTGTTAAGCACACGCACTTCATCCTGGGGGAGGCTCAGCGCTTAGCAGATGTGTGTCGGATGCTGCGTCGTGCGGGCACGGCAGGGGCACATCCAGGGGACCGGAAATTTACCTTGCGGTTGATGGGATTTAGTGAGCCCTGTTGAACCTGTGAGGTTTTCTCTACTTCTGTGGTTGTCCTGGAGTGGAAGAGGCATGGAACCAAGGTGGTAGAAAGGAGGCAGAGCCGTGAAGAAAGTTTGAGGTCAGGCAGCTTGAACTTTCTCTGTAGAAAAAGGGACCCTATTTCAGATTTTTTACATCTTATGTTGCTGGTTTTTCCAGAACATGATTTATTGCTTGTACTTGTACAAAAGACGGTCATTTAGAAAGCTAAGGTTGGTCATCCTCTAAGTTTATCTTACATTTTTAATCTTGTGAATCCTTTAGTAGCGTCGTGCTCTTTTTGAACATTTTGTATTCACATTTCTGGTTATAGTGTCTTCCAGAGTGAATATGGTATGATAAGGATTATTTTGGCAGGAATATGGAAGAGGATCGAGATTGTCATCCTTCTGGAGTTGGGACAGTATGTTCTGCCTTGTAGAGCTGCGATAAGACAAGAACAGGCCTACGTTGCCGTCAGGTGGTGGACGCTCCAAGGGACGTTTTTGCTTCTGATTAATCATTCCTGTTTCGTATCACTGTTTCTCTCTTTGTACCTTTTTGTGCTTTAATTTCCTGATTTGTGAAATGAGGATAATAATTGTTTATGTATAAATGGGATGTATTTAAAACATTTAGAATAACACTCAATATATAGTAAACGCTCAGTAATTGTTATTACTATTATTAATATTAGATCTTACCTTTAAACACTTTAGATGTCAAGTTTAAGGCATGTGCATGCATTTTAGCTGTATCTGGTTGTATATCACTTGATAAAATTCAGCCAGTAGAGATTTTTATGTTCAGTGTTTTTTTGATGGGCTGGATGACTGAGAAAAAAGCTCTGGAGTTGTTATGAACGGTTTCTTTCTTTTCCGAGGGTCCTTACATCATTTGCTATTTCTGGTCATTAAGGCATCAGTTCCACAACTGGGCTCCACGGCTCTGTGCCTGCCAGGACGTGATTAAGATGCTAGATGTCTGTGTTTCCCTGCACGTCTTTCTGTAGGACAGGGCCGTAGCTCTCATCGGTGTCTCAGAGGGGTCTGTGACCCAAAAAAGCTTCCGAGCCACCACTGCAGTGTTGCCTCGATCGGTCATGAACCTGACAGTATAACTGAGCCGTTTTACATTGAGTAAGCTTTTATTTCGCATTGACATATACATGAGGCAGGCATTATCTTGAACGTTTTTGTTTTCCCTCAAGCATACAACTGTACTGCTTATAAAAAATTGCCTTTTTAGCCTCTTCATTTTTTTTTTAATAGTGCACAGGTCTATAAAACAGAATTTTACGAGAAAAAAAAATCCTCATTTGAATTCCATTTGAAACCTCATTTGATTTTAATGACTTCATTTCTTCTGTTAACATACTTTTGCTGGTTTTTGAGAGGCCCTTTTTCAACCACTTTTTTTAATGATTGGATTCTACATGCTCGTCTTTGGGGGGATAGAATTAGAAGGGACCGATGATGTGTTTTATGTTTTCTCCTTCATTAAAACAATTTGTATTTCTTGAGCATTTTATGACTGTAATTAATTTATGTCTTTGAGTATTCCTTTCTGAGAGAACATGTTTTATTTTTAAGGGCTATTTTGGCTTAGCCCTTCTTCTGATTTCTTTGAAATTCTAAATAATCTGTTTCTCTTATTAAATATTTTTATGGGGATTGTATCAGCTAGTACCATTATTTCTACACCCTTATCTAGGTGGAAATGTGTTTGGCCCTTATCTCCCCACCTTGGGTCTTCAGTTTAGTATTTTTATCTACCATTTGCTGGTAACTGGTAAATTCTCTTTTGTCCTTTGCACCCCCACCGCTTTGTTCGTACTTAGGTTTTCGTCTTTAAATTGCCAGTTCTAGACTGAAAGTTGTTGTTCGTTCAACAGACATTTTTAATGCCAGGCCCGGTGCTGGAATAAGACTGGACTCCTGTTCAGTGAAGCAACTGATTTGTGAAAATACAGTCGCTAGAGAAAGTGCTCAAATGGGGTTACGTACAAAGAGGGAACAAGTGTGCCCTTTGCCTGAAGGGCCTGGGAGAGGCTTCAGAGGTGGGATGGCATTGAGCTGGGCCTTGAAGTATCTGAATAAGCATGCATGAATAGGAGGAAAGAAAGTGAAGATGCAGTTCACTCTCCTCGCCTTCAAGCATCCCATTCTCTCTGCTTTGCTTTCTCCCACCTGTCACACTCTTTTGTCTCTATCTAAAATAGCTCTCAGGAAAACAGCTCAGTTGTGGATTTCATAGTCTAGAGATGAAAAGCTTTGGACTGGAGTGGAAAGGGAGCCTGTCTAGAGACGGCAGAGGTAGTTCGGCCAGCATCTGGTGATGCGTTGACTGCGGGGAGTTGGGAGAGAGAGAAGCCTTGAATGCGTTTCGTGCTTTCTTGGCTTGGGCATCTGGGTGAATGATGAGGCCATTACTGAGTTAGAAAATACTGGGAAAAATGGGCAGGGTAGAGCTGCTAGAAACACAGTGACCTGTTGCTCTAAGCTTTTATTATCTCTGACCCTTCGACAGCAGTTCATTAATTCAGCAAGTTAATATTTTTCCTTACTTTTGCAGGCCCTCTTCTACTTAGACTTGTGATACGTCAGTGAGCAAAATCTCAGCCTTCATGGTGCTTACATCTTAGTAAAGGTCTGCGGGGAGAAAAGCAGACAGTGGGATGAGGAGTACTAGGCTGAGGGTGGGGCGAGCAGTTTTAAGTAGTGTGGTCAACGTGGGCCCATTGAGAAGATGGGATTCGAACAAAGTCTTAAACTCCTTCAGAAGAGTTAGCCACATGGAGTTAGCCAACTAGAAATTTTAAGGCTGAGGGAACACATTTGCCCGAAGGTGGTAGCAAGCCCTGTGTGTTCTGTGAGTAACAAGGAGGTCAGTGTGGGCCAGACAGATGGGCGAGGAGAAAGAAGAGGCTGGAGAGGAAGGGGCTGGTGGTGGTGATCATGAAGGGATTTATAAACCATTACAGGGAGTTGGATTTGCCTCTGAGTGAAATGGGGAGCTACTGGAGGGTTTCGGAACAGAATAATCATTTGATCTGATCTGCATTTTAAAGACTCGCTCTGGCTGGCAGGTTGAGCAGAGACGCCGGGCGAGGGTGGAAGCTGAGGCTATTGCAGTAACCAGGGCGGAGAAGGTGGAAACTTGGGCCAGGGCAATAGCGATGACAGAGGCCTAGTCTCTCGTCTGATGTCCGGTCCCATCTGTAGTTGATTTAACAGACAATGCACTGGGATTTTTTATCACCTGAAATCCACAGGATAGGAAATCAGATTCATGTCTTCACCCCTTCGTTCTCCATCTGTCTGTATCCCTGTCTGTGATACGTTTTTAGGTACGTCTGTTCTCTTGGCCGTGACGATTCTCAGCCTCCTCTTACTCTCAGGGTCAGTCACTTGTCTCATGCCGTCGCTTCTACAGCAGAAGTCACACAGAAGTCACACTTGCGCATTTCTTTATTCCACTTAACCCACTGAAGCTCCTGTCCTCTGCACCCTCCCCTGGCCCAGCTGCTGGAACCCCTTGTCTTTCACAGGGGCCTCCGACACCCACCTCTGCTTTTTCCCTTGATTTCCCTCGGCCAGAGTTTCATTTACCTTTCACAGCCACAAGCATCCTTCCCTTCACTGCGCTGGTCTTGGTCGATTCTTCCTCCATCAGGGCTAGTAAGGTGCTGAGGTTCATATCACTCGTTTTGTCCCTTCATTAAACCTTGCGGGCAGGGGGCCGTGTCTCATGCTTATCTCCATAGTGTCTAGTACACGACTGAGCACAGCGTGGATGGGCCCCTTAGCAAACATGCGTTGAAATAGTTTATTTTCTCCTAAGAATTACTGGTATTCTGAAGGTATTTTTTAGAGTGGTTTTTGAGTGAGGTGACTTGTTGATGACCAAAAGAGGGGTTTTCTTCCTTCCAAGTTAATAGTCTTTTTCTTAGGACAGTTGAGGTTGAAAATTGAATATTAAATTCCTTTGTTCCCCCACTTTATTTCTTGCTCATTATGTATTTTTTTGGGCACAGATGATTCCGTTCCTTTCTCTTGCTAATCAGTCTAGTTTAGCACGGTGTGCTGTGACACTTGGTTAACCGTTGTACACGTTATAATGAGACACATTCCCCAGATAACAAAGCAGCTAAGATCATTGGAAGTATGTGAGAATTTATTCGTGGTGGCCTGCCTGGTTTACTTTCAAGCTCGAATTTGGTAACATATACCAATATACATATGTCTTAGAATGTGTTTGAATTTGAAGAAAAATGTGTATCTGTGGGAATGTTCTTTGAGGATGTGGAATTACAGCTCCTCTTGAAAACAACTGACACCCCGGAAGTTGTAATCTGCCCGTACAGCACTGTCCTGCAGGTGTGCTAAATGAAGCGTACATAAAGGTGATGTTTCCATTTTTAGCTTGAATTTTTGTGTGCTTACGGAACATCAGCTTGGTGCATGTCCTGTTTGTTGAGAATGGGGTGTGAGGTAGTTCATTTTCAGAGGTTTGAAGTAAGCTTTATGTGTATGTATGCGTGCTTGTTAGCATTCAAACTATAGCCGTTTTCTTCTTCATTGAGTTTTTTCTTATTGCTTTTAAACACGAATTACACTCTGTTGCCTAAATTATCACCCTATGTATACTAGTAGTTGCTGTGCAGTGGGACTCTGAGATTTTATTTAGCCTTATCTATCATAATTGTAATTATTTTATATTGCTTTAGTACAGTGGTTCCCAAACTTTTTGGTCTCAGAGTCCCTTTATACATGACAGTTAACAAATAACATATTTTTATGAAAAAAATAAACACCCTTTTTTTCAAAAAAATTTGTGGGAAGAGTGGCATTTTGCAAATCTCATGAATGTCTTGCTTAAAAGACAAGCTGGATTCTGATTTCTGCTTCTGCATTCAGTCTGTAGTCATGTTATTTTAGTTGAAGGGTCTGAAGAAAATTTCACCTTTGCAAGTACATAGTTAAAAAAGGGAGGAGCACTTCATAGCATTTTCAGATAATTGTTGATATTCTTTTGATTCTACACCAAAACTCTACAAGTGGTAGTTTCTTAGGTGAGTCACAGTATAGTGTCTGAAGCCCTATCAGCAAGCTTTTATCTTTCATACTCCATTACATTGAAATCCACTGGCTTTATCTTGTGCTTTGAATGGACCTTTAACTAGACGCGATTTTTGTAACATGATGCATCCCTCATCTGATGATTATTGATTCGCTGAGTTATGCAGTTCTTCTACATGTTGACACATTTCTTTGTACAATAGAAAAATCTTGAATTCATTAACACCACTGATTGAATCAGAAAGTCTTTAAGTAGTGGAGAACTGTCAAGCTTATGGTGGTAGGTACAAGTTTTTCAGACTTCTAATTTTGACTTCAAAGATTGAATCTTATTAATGGTGACAAATTCTGTCAGTTGTTTTCTTTGAAAAGACGGGCTTGTTCCATTCATTTTTGAGAAAATATCTTTCAGATACCTGCGTCTGCATAACCATAGTTTGTCAATTATTCTTTCAATTAAAAATGATCTTCCTGAAAAAGGAGCTGCTTCAGCTCCCAGCTCACACAGTCACAGATGCTCTCCTGTGACCCGGGCATCCTTTGTTGGTACGCAGAGACTGCTTCGTGTGTGCTTCCCATTTGGTGTCACCAGATATTAAAGGGTGTGTATCGAGGGTCAAAATTGCATAAAACAATTCTTACTGTTCATCGGGAACATTCTTGGGTGAAACTGACTCTTTAAAATCAGAAGTGGGAGGTGTAAAGAACGCACAGTACAGTGTGGTGCCGCCTCGGTTTGTGGTGGCCCCAGAAGTCGCACCAGCCACCGCTTCTGCACCATCAGTGCAAGTGAACAGCGACAAGGGCAGTTGAGAATGCTGCTGAAAATGCTTTTGACATTGTGACACCCAGGTGATCGATCCTGGGCGCTCCTCTGAGACCATCCTCTGAGGACTGATGACCCAGTGGGCTGTGGTGAGGAAAGCCGCAGGCCCATTTTGAGTTCTCTTGTGACGTGTCGAGTGCTTCATAGCTGTGCCCAAAGGAGACACCTCCGTCAGCTGCGTCTCCGGGCAGCAGCGTCCGGAGCAGCGGCCCGCACGCCTGTCCCGGTGCCTGTGGTTGGTTCTGTGAAGAGTTTCGCACGTGTTTTTTGACTGGCTCTGAGCCTCTGTTAAGCTGTTTCCGTTAAGCGTTGATTTATTACACTTACATGTTGGCGTATGACTCGCCTTCACACATCCTATCCTGTTAACTATCCCCACTGTCCCAAGAGGGGATCAGTTTTAAATGAACCTTCCATCATGTAGAAGAGAGAACAAAAGCTCTGAGAATGCGTGACTAGCCCCATCGTGGTTCCTCGTATTTAGAAATACAGTTTTTAAACAAGCTCTTTTTAGATAGGTGGCAGAAATGCTGCCAGGGCTGCCCGAGTAAGCGCCCGCTGGCCGGGCCCCGGCGGCTGCTTTGGCAAGTCCGAGTCGTCTGTCGCCTCCCTGCACTCCACGTGGCAGCCATCTGTGTGACAGCGGCCAGGCCTGCGGGCCAGCGCCGTGCAGAGGCCCCGCGGACGGG
>CM053508.1:1432949-1452490 GCA_028627145.1 Eidolon dupreanum | reverse complement strand
TTTTTTTTTTCAGTAGCTGTTGCCTAAAATTTAAAACAATTTTAGGTGTCTACCACGATCATGAAAGCACATTTTTTCGTATTCTATACAAGTCCTGACTGAAGATAAATCTTAGAGCAATAAATACGGTGTTTCGAACATTTTACTGGTCTTGACAGAATTCTTACATTTAGAAAGATATATCTTCTCTGCTTCTACTTCACCCACTTTAATTCAAGCTTGATTTAATTCTTTAATTTTAAGCTTAAAGATTCATATGTAGTAAAAGAAGAAAAAGGCAATATAAAAATAAAATGTGGCTGATTTCTCATATATTAGTAGAGTTATTTATAGAGCTTTTCATGATAAATAAAGTCTCACCAGGAAAGGAAAATAAACTTTCCCAGCCTCTCCCCCTTTCATTTTTAACTGTACATTGTGGAAAATTTTTAAGCATATTCAAAAGTAGAGAAACAGCATAGTGAATGTTCATGCACTTATCATCCAACTTCAGATTATCAATATACGGTCATTATTCCAGCTGGACACCAGTGACTACCCTTTGTACCTCACAGGTTATTTCAAAGAAAATTGCACTCCACAAATCATTTTGTCCTTATATTCTTCAGTTCATGTTGCCGTAAGAATTCCTTTATAAAAAATAACATAACCACCATTATGATACCTAAAGAAAAGAACAGTAATTCCAAAATGTCGCCATAGATCTAGTCGGTGGGAACTATGTAATGCTCAAGTTCCAGTGGTTCTTGATTTTTTTCCTCTCTATGTTCAGTTTTTTGATTATGGCTCAACCCTCTCTGAAGGCACAGTTGTTTGCAGTTGTACAGCTTACAGTGTACCCACTTTTACAGGTGCCGCTGGAGAAAATAGTTAATCAGGTCATTCCTATTACTGTGAAGGCATGAAGCAGTCTTTCTGTAGAACTGTGTGAGAAGTAGGCTGATAAAAAAGTGACAGAATAGAAAATCATGTCTAAAGCCATACGGTGGCACTGATGTCAGACTTGCGACAGGGTTTGGGGTGGGGAGTACTTAAGCTGTGTTTACTGAAAGTCATGGACTCTTCAGTTTCAAAATTGAAGTTAACAAATAGATACATTTACAAAGAAGAAAATTTTATGGGTACAATATGACCACACTCTAAGGAATAGAAAAGGCTTTCAGAATAAAATTTAAAGTAGAAGCAAGTAATACAAAGAATTTATATGAGTGGGATAAAAAATGTTATTTAATTTAACATAGTTAATATGGATAGGGAATGTATTGGGATCTCAATATAAATAATAGGGATAATTTGTATACAAACCTCAGTTTAGAATATCGATTTCTTACCTGGAAAATTGAAGAAATTGATCAAGAAGAATAGAGAAATTGATCTCATCTAAGTTTAAAATAAATCTCGTGAGAGTTAGGTCAGTTTATGTCTTTAATGCATAATGACTTAGTCAGCATTTTCAGGTTCTCATTCTTACATGTTCTTAGCCACTGCTGGAGACAGCCGACCGTGGCCTGGCCAGAGGTGTCGCCGACGGAGCCAGCATGGTCTGAGCAGCTGCTGTGTTTGCAGAGAAATTCGGCTGGATTTCTTTAAAAGAACTCTCTGTGTGCACCAGTCCACAGGCTCTTCTACTGTATCATTAGCTCTTCCAAAAGGAAAATGGGGGGAAACTCTACAGACACACACTGTTTTCGTGGGTTTGTTTTTTTTGTTTGTTTTTTTTCTTTGGCGGTCAGGGGTTGCTCTAAAGAGCCTTTCTCGAGAGTCTTTTATGGCCAGAAGTTCTGGCCTTCTCTGGCCGTCTCCTCTGGCCTCTGCACCGCAGGAAGCGAGCACGCCACCCAGGGCTGTTGACGGCGGCGGCGGCTCCTCAGTAGCTGTGCAGAATTCAATGCCTGGGGAGTCGGCAGACTTGTCTTACTGGGTAACTTACATGTCATAGCTGAGCAGGTTCTCGAGAGGGACACCTATACTGTTTAGCAAAGGGAAGCATCTGAGTTGGAGCAGTTCAGCCCTTTCCCTGCAGCTTCTAGGTGAACGGTGATGTTTCCCGCCCCGAGGCAGGGACAGGCTGCCATGGGCTAGGCACTGTGGCATGAGTGCCATAGACGCTGGCAGCTCCCGCCCGCGGTCCCTCCGCCCTTGCCCTTTCTGCGCACACAGCCAGCTTGTCAATCTCGGCATCTCTGTCCCTGCCTGAGAACCTCTGCTGGCAGCCACCCCGGCCGCCAGGAGGACAGGTCAGCGGGGCCGGGGCGTTAACACCCCCAGACCAGCATCTGAGGGGAGTTTGGGGTGAAGACCCAGCTTCACCTGCCGGCGGGCCGGCTCCGGCAGTTCTGCGGCAGGACGAAGCCAGAGCCGGCCACGGGGCACAGCTGGCACCGGTCCTCTCGACTCATCTGTCAATTTCTTTCCTCTTCCGGTCTCCTGTCAAGCCAGGTCTCCTCTGGCCTGTGTCCTCGCCTCGCACACACACTGCCTGGACTTGAAAGCCCCGTCTCAGAGTCGGCCTCCGTCTCGCCGAGAGCACCGCGGTGTTCTTTGACCCTCAGGCTCCTCTCTCTGAGTGTCTGTGCATCCAAGCGATTGTGTCATTCCTAGGGGCACGGCGCGGAAAGTCTTCAGTAGACCCAATAGCCCAAGACTGGGGTTCAGATCGGTTTTACGTAGGGAGCCGCCACGTGGTTTTGGAGCACGCCGTTTTGTTATGGCCGCGTCACCTCTCACGTGGCTTTCTCTCATTGCTGCCTGTTTCCGCTGCTGTCCCAACTGACCATCGTCACCTTCCTCAGCTGTCTGTGCCCCCACCCGCAGGACTGCCCACACGGCCGCGCCTCCCTGGGCCCATCCCGTTGCGTACACACACACCCCTTTCATTTGGACACCTCCAGTTCCGCCATGAGCCGTCATTACCACCTCCAGAAGATCCTCTCCCACCCCACCTCTGATCCTTCTTCTGACTTCAGCCAGCCCCTGCTCTTTCATATATGCAGATTCTCTGTGTTCTCCAGCTTTTTAAAAAAGCCATTAAAATATAATTTACTCAGGAAGACAGTTGTAAGGGAAAAACATTCTATGTGCACAGTGCCTCATTAGCTGAAAAAACTATCATTTGTTGGAAACAGTTTCATTTCAGGACTATAAAATTGTTGAAAATAACTCAAATAAATTAACTGCATCGCTGATTCAACTGACATTCACTTTCCACAAAAGCTTTTACTTGCTCTAAGTCTCCTCAGAAAAAAATATTAAAAGATGTTAAGTGGGAGAAAGAAAAATTAATTGGAGCCTGTGTAATAAGTTTACCAGACTGTGTGTCTCACAAAGATAACCATAGTCTCTTCCTGTTAAAAAGAAGAGAAAGATAAATTTTTAAAATGCAGGAACCATGACTGTTTTAACATGTTAGTCCTTAAGGAGTTTAATGTGTCTAATATTGCAGTATTTCTAAACAATACTGGTTGTGTCCATTGTAATATATATGCTGGAAAGTTAAAGAATAATCGGTATTAGAAAGGAACCAAAGTTAGAATATGTGAGAGCTTAGTATAGAAAATGTGATTCCGAACCCATGAATGAAAAATCGAAGCACAGCTACCGGTGTTCTATATTTTGATCGGAGTGGTGGTCACATGGATGTGTTTGCTTTAGGAAAATTCATCAAAGCTGTAAACTTGATTTGTGTATTTTTCTTAAGTGTAGGTTATATTTCAATAAAAATATTAGCAAAGAGAGCAAAGCACAACACACATTTTTCTATTAATCCATCAACCAGATCTCTTAGTTGGTTCAAAAAATTAGATCACTGAGATTAAATCACCCTGATTTAGTTTCCTGGGGCTGCCGTAATAGACCACAGGCCGAGTATCTTAAATAACAGGTTTATTTTCTCGTAGTTCTGGAGACTGGAAGTCCAAGGTCAGGGTGCTGCAGGTTTGGTGTCTGAGGCCTCCCTCCTTGGTGTGCAGATGGCCCCTTTCTTGCTACCTCTTTACACCGTTGTGCCCCTGGTGTACATCTGTGTGACCACGTTTCTTATGAGGACAGCAGTCATATTGGGTCCCCTGACCGCAGTTACATTTACTGTTTCTGTCTTGGTGAGGATGTCTCCTGAAGCTGTCCCTGGGTGCTACGCTATTATGACATTTGCCTAGGGACCTGAGAATGACTGTGCAGCTCAAGGTCATGCCTGTCCCACAGTGTGTGTGCATCAGGAGCGCGGTATATGTGTGGTTACTCAGCCAGTAGAATCACGGTGGCTAAATTTATAGAACTAGCAGTGCTGTTTAAATAGTTATTCTCTCACATTCCCAGTAGAGGAGGACACTTGCCTTTTAACTCAGGCCATTGCTTAATAGGAGAGAGAGGGAGGGAGGGAGGGTGTGTGTATGTGTGTTGGTTGTAGGATATTGGTGGAAAGAAAACTTTACTTAAAAGGTAGCTCTGACATTAAAGATAGTGGCTTTGCTGCCCAAGAAAAGGACAGTGTGCTGAGGGGAAGTCGCAGACCGGAAGTGAAGTGCACGCAGTGGAGCACGTTTCAGACACGGCGTTCGAGTGCGGTGCGCCCGCGGGCTCTGGCCTCCTGAAGCTGGTGCGCTCCGAAGGTGCCGCTCTGTGCTTTGGAGAGCACGGCTCTGCTGGCCCTCCTCTTGGAGGTCAACTTGAAAGGCAGAAGAGGAAGTGCTTGAAGGTGCTCGGGTTCCGGGGCGAACTCATGACTGTAGCTCATGAAGTTACTGGGGTAAGAAACTGAATCTGGCCTGCAGGCCTGTTATATTCAGCTTGACTTTTGTTCTGTTTTTAATGAATATTGATGATTTTTTAGGCACGGCGTTCATTCTCCAATGGCCGGAATAGTAACCATTATTCCTTATTTCCTACTCCGTTGTTTTCCAGTTATTTTATCTGCCCCATCCTGAAAACATTTGGATTTGAGACTGATTTTAGTCCAGTCTCCTTTGTCGAGGTAGCAGAATTATTTTAAACGATTCGAGAAGCAGAACTAGAGACCCGTTTCTCTGCTCCATGTGCACGTCCTTCCTCCCATGGACAGAATAGGAAAGAAGTGAATAGACGAGTGAAAGGCGAAGTGATGTCGCTTTGGACACAAGATGGAAAGTGATGTGCTGTGTAGCTCTTGCTTTAGGAGTCCAGACAGAACTTTAAAATGAACAGGTTTAAGGAACTCTGCCGAGTCTGTGTGACTGTTGCAAAGCATTCTGGTATTCATTCTGCACCCCCGAAGCAAATAATAATGAGTCATAGTGGAACACTATAGATTTCTCTTTCCATGTGAAGTTAAGAGAAATTAAAGAAAAAAAAAAATCCTGGAATGGGAATCTTAATATTCCTGAAAGTTACCAGACTTATCTTAAGGATGAATCACGTAGTTTATTTGGTTAGGGAATTAAGAAATTCAACAGTAGAGACTAACGGAGTGTTTCTATTTCCCAACTATAATTTAGGATGAAAAGCACTGTGATTCACTATCAAAAAAATAACTATAGCCCTTAAAAATTTATTCATACAGTGCTTTACAAAATGCTGTCACAGTTCTATCACATGTTTCTCAAGAATTCTGAGAGAAGAAATAAATAACATGAGATGGTTTGAGCAGATTTAATTTCACCACCTATTATCAGATAGTTACTGTACGAAGCCCCGAGAACCAAATATTTTGAAGAGCCACAGTTTCCATCCGCAGAGAGTTAGCGTCTAACGTGGGGCGGGGAGGGAGGAGAAAGGAGGCAGCGGGTCACCCTGGATGACGGAGAAGCTTCACGAAGGATCCAGCATGAGTTCAGACCTGAGGTATCAGTGTCTGCCCTGAGCGAGCAAGGCACGCACGTCGCGTCCTGAAACAGCGCGTGTGGAAGTTCGAGAGCACGACACATCATTGCCAGTGTGTCACGGACGAGGCATGGGGTCAGGAGACCCGGGGCCGGGATTGAACCCAGCTGAAGTGGTGGCCGCTTTTCCCGTCTCTGATAGTGGAAAACGGAGGTTCCCGAGCACGCGTGAATCTTGGTGAAGGCGCCGGGAGTGTTGGAGGCTGGCAGTGGCCCTGGTGCGGGGTGGAGCCGTGGTGCAGGGACTCTCAAGGGCTAAAGGGTGCTGCTCATCAAGGTGCGGAGAGAAGGGGAGAAGGGAGGTAATGCTATATCTCTCTTCTGGTTTCTCACCGTTCTTTCCAATGCTGTATTCTGGAAAATTTATTTTCCCTATAATCCAGCTCACTAAACCTTTCTTCAGTTGCGTCTAATGTGCTCTTTAAGCTCATCCAGTGAGGTTTAAATTTTCCTTACCAAATGTCCTGTGTGGTTCTTTCTTTGAATCTGTGACATTCTTCCTCGCAGAGAGATTGAGAAATTTTTGGCAGTTGTCTTCAGAGACAATCTGCCACAGCCACATTAAACCATGTTCAAGGCTTGGCATTTCTCTGAGGATAGCAAGACGATTGAAACTGAGTGATCGTTAGGATGACCTTATAACTTACCATCCAAAGTGGAACGGTTTGGAGAGAGAAAAGGGGTGCTATGCACGATATCCTGTGCCAGGAAGCGAGTATATGTTTGTAGCATGGCCATCCTGGTCACAGGGACTTTTCTACATCCTCTCTGCTCTCTGGGATTTTAATTTTTTTGGTAAGAAACTCCCGTTAGGCCTCCACCTGTGCAGGCTCTAGGGCGTTCTGTATCCCCCCACCCCTACCCAAGACACTGTCTTAACAGAGGGGCTTGTTTCCTCTGGGTTGCCCATGACCTTGGGGATTCTTGTTTTCCCTCTATTTGGAGCTTGGTGATTACTTACTATCTTGTGGTCTTTTTGATGCTTTTAAGCTTTTATTCTGCTTCTGTAGTTGTTTTCCATGGGAGATTTTATCTAATTAACCTCTCCTACCATTATAGGGAATAGGAGCAAGTCTAGTTCATTTACCTGAGGTAACAGAAGAAAGAAAATAGAATTGTTGGATGTCAAGTAAATGCTTTCCCACAAGAAATGAGAGTTCCCAAGTCGAGGGGGTGGGGTGTAGATGTGAGGGGGAGTAATTAAAAGATAAAAGATTGGAGTCATTAGGTTATTTTTTTTTTAACTACAGGTTCCACTTTTTTTAACAAGCTGTTGATTCTCTGTTATGAAAAATTAGGACATTATTTTCCTCAAAACATAATTTCTCAATTTTTATTCATTGTACTTTCACTTTGTCAAGGCTTTAAAGATTAACATTCTGTTCTGCAACTAATTTTCCTACTGTTTAACCTTAGTACTAATCTTTAATAGCTTTGTACTTTCTTCTGGTCTTCTGATCGTGATCTAATTCCTGAATTATTAATTTTGATTTTTCTCTTTATCATGTAGATTTCAACATCAGATCTTTTTTTTCCCAAAAAAGGTTTATGGGTGACTTTTACAAAATATGCATAGTTTCTTTTCAGCTCTATTATAGAATTTTAGTCTCCATTTTAAACCTAGTATTTTGTGTTTATTTTAGATACATAGTTATAATTTTACATAGAAAATAAATAACATATAAAGATATCTGTTATTCCTCAAAGAGTTCTAGGTAATTAATAATTGTTTATTTTTTATGCTGATGGTACACTGAATGCTTCTTAGAATTGATTTACTTATTGAACCATACTTTTCTTTTTTCTCCTCTCCATACTTCCTGTTTTTATTTCCATCGATGTTGAAATGTAATTTTTAATAAGTTTGTTTTGTTTTTATTATAAGCTCTGATTTAATTTGGTCAGTATTGCTTACATGTAAAAAATGATTGCTCATTTTAGTTTTCTCTAGTTGCGTATGTTTGCAGTGAAATGAATTGTTATTTCTGCAAGCTTATATAACAGGCCTGTTAATTACCTTAATGCATTGCTTTAAGTTTTTATTCAATTTTTTTAATAAAAATTTTTCAGTTTTTCATGTATATCAACATTTTCTTCAGAAAGGTATAGTGACAGCATAACTTTTTTTTTTTTTTTAGAAGTATATTTTTGTACTGGTAAATTGCCCATCTCCTAAGTAATCCTTGCCGTATATTGTCATCAAAAAACAAAAGCGATAATTCATGTATCTTGGCATCAGTTCCCTTCATACACCTCCCTCCCTTCTCGCTGGCTGCCTCAAGATGAAAGGGTCACACGTCACATTTCCGCTAATGGCAGCTTGGAATTAATTTTCTTTTTCATAGTAGTTTTAAGGAACATCATTGTTATTACTTCAAAATAATAAATCAGAGTTAATAAAAAGGTTGGCCAGTGAGGTTTGGGTGGGAGGAATCCTTGAACAGATAGCTAAGAATGTTTTAAATGTGTCAGCTACTTACATACATAAACATTTCTTTCTGATACTATTAAAAACAATCATTTTCATTATAAAGTTGTTTGAACACTGTTTTCCATAGATAGAGAAAAAAACACAGCTTTCTACTTTTCAAAGCTAAAGGTAGAATTTAGATTGACAAATGGATGCCGTGGTTTTTGAGAGAGCATTCTAGAACCTGACTTGACTGCCGAACTAAAGCCCTCCTCAGTCTCTTAGTAGCTCCGAAACCATAGACACATTTCTTTGTCAAACTTCAGTTTCTCCATCTGTAGATTAGACAGGGCTGTAACAAAAGGGCCCGGTACTGGTTAATGCTCAGTAAACAGTAGTGATCTTTTCCTCTTTATTTTAGTCTTTCATTTTTATAGTTATTATTATTGTCATTGTTGTCATTATTCTACGTACATAACATGAGCCTATAATTGCAAGGGCTAAGATTTTGAACAGAGATGAGCAATAGACTTAAGGTAAAGGTCTTAGGCTACAAAGACAGTTTTAAATGATTTTCCAGTGTAAACATGCTTGTAGAATATGGGGCTAAGAAAGTCAATTGCTTTGGCCTCTATCAATGTACAATGAAATTTAAAAGAAATCTCTCATTAACGTGAAGCCAAACAGAAGACATGACTAGCAACTTCAGTGAGTCGTGTGTCCCATCCGGAAAGGCTGACCTCCTCTTCGATTTTATGAAAGCTTGGTCAGGACTTAGGCTAGCAGGCGTCTTCCTTGAGTGCTTTAGAGTGAGATTTCTCTGTTTGTCTTCGTCTTTATCCTGTTTGATTATTTGATACCCTCCCTATAGATCGCTAGAAGCTAAAAGGTGCCTGGTTCCAGGGCGGCGGTCAGGGCCGTTTAACTGTGTTGGTCTGAATTGACATCTTTCGTTTAGCGGTTTGCAGAATACTGTTTCCTTCCAGTGGTCTCTTTTACACGTGTATTCTTGTGTTTAAGTCTTCTAATGATTTATAAGTAATTTGCTTCCCAGGTGACTATAAAATAAGGTTTTAAGCAACAGTAACTTTATATTTTTTGCGTTCCAAACCTTCCCCAGCCTTCTCAAATGCCAAACTTCCCTACCTCCCCACCATCTCTCAGCAGACGCCCTTGTTCCATGTTACACAAAGAACAGATGGTCTTAGCTAAGAAACCCTCGCAGCGCTACTACCAAACCCACCAGTAGAACTGTGTTTGCACCTGTCTGCCTTCTTCCATCGTTGGGCTGTTTCTCTTCCTGATAGAAGCCAGTTCCTTGGGTGTGCTTTGGACTCCATCTCCTTCCTTCCGGAGAACTTTATACTATGGATTGTCTTTTGTTTCTCTTGAATATACAATCTCTCCTCCTCAATCTCATCAATTGCCTCAAATTGTAAACATTTAAAACAAAAATCCATTCTGTTAAGAAAATATCTTGCCCCAGATTCTTTTGGGAGTTTTCTGAACTTATCTTTTTTTAAATTTTATTTTGTTTAAGTATGTGAGCTTTAGCATTAGTGCCCCAGTGTTTTAAACTTCAGTGGAAAAAAGCTCGCAGTAGCTCTTCTTAATCCTTCTGTTGACATGTTCATGGAGGAAATGTCTAATTATTTGAGTAGTTTGTCACAGGCTTATTCATTTAAAAACCTGAAGATAATACTAGCTACTTAGGGAACAAAAGGCTGCATGCTGGTTAAAGCCTCAGACCCCTCTCTCTGTCTGGAGGTGGCTTCTTATGTGACTTTCTTCATCCTTTACCATTTCTGAAAAATTGGCCGTGTCAACTCGCTTCCACCAGTTCAGTTTTTCAGACTCCATTTCTCTTTCCTCGTTTTCTTACTTCACTCCCTCCCCAAAGACTGCAACAGCATACGAGATGTTCTTGCTCCTTGGTGTTTTCTAATTGCTTGATACTACCAGGAAACAGCAGAGGCTTGTGCTCTTGTCCACCCATCCCCATACCCCTCCTTGCGCCCCCAAAGTGAGGGAGGGGCATATAATACAAAAGTTGACTGTCTCAGAAATCTGTAAAGTTGTTCCTTTGCTTATATGGTCCATGAAAACCCTCCCCAGCCCCCACTTGCTTAAAGATCTGCTTTTTCTTAGATGTTCCCTTGGAAGAATGCCTCCCTAGTTTTTAGGAATCAGGATGGTGGTAATTTCCAGGTAGCTGTTCCTCTGTGTTCAGTCCAACAAGAACTCTGCCTGGGTGAGGGAAAGCTCCTGGCTCGTGGGGTGTCTTTCCTGCCTAGGCGTGTCCCTCACCCGCCAGTCACCCTTGTCCTCTCCGTGCTGGTGGCCCCATGTGTCTTGGAAGCGGGTTCTCCCGCTGAGTTTCTTCTCGTTTCAGACTCTTCAGACCGGCTGGGTTCCCTCTGGGTCAGCTCGGGCACATTCTGGTGTCTTAGCCCAGGTCTCAGCCGGCTCCGGTGAGCGGACCGCCAGCCTTCTTCAGCATTATCTTGCCCGTCTTCGAGGCCCGTGTCCTCCACTGAGCCTCTCATTGAGTTCCTGCTGTCCGATCGGCAGAAGGTGTCACGCAGTGGTTCAAAGCCTGGCACTTTGGAGGGTGCTTACTAGCTGTGTGACAGTGGCCAGTTGCCTAACTCTACGGGTCTCTGTCCTCACCTATAAAACGGGTCTGCCCACCTCTGTCAGCTAGGGTTAACAGACACCCCAAAACAGCGGTGACTCAAACACAGTATTCTTCTTCATAGAGGAAATTCTAGGCTAAGAAGCCCGGGTCCGGTAGGCTGATCCCATGGTTACTGGTAACCGACTGTCGTTAGTCTGTGGCTTCCATCCAGGTGGTGCAGGGTGACTTCTGCAGTTAGAACCGTCATGTCCACGCCCCAGGCAGTGAAGCGGAGGCAGCAGTGCAGGGCAGAAGGCTCGCCTGGCCTGTAGCCCTTTACAGGGTCATGTCCAGACTCACGGCCCCCGAGTCTGGCTGACAGTCCATTCATCGGAGTGCGATAACTTGGCCACAACAGCTGCCACAGAACACTGGGAAATACAGGGGTTTATTTGGTCCGGTGGCCACACTGGATCAGGATTCGGTCACTCGGAAGACGAGACTGGGTGTTGGCCGAGTGACTGGCAGTCCTCAGCTCACCTTGCAGGCGGCGACAGGCGCCCAGGAGCAGCGCCCCGAGCACCTGGGCTCGGCTGCAAGGTCAGGTGACCAGCACATCCTCTTTGTAGACCTTCCCGGGGAAGTGTCTTCTAGGGTATCGCAGCCCCCGAAACTCAGGCGCACAGCCGCGGGCGGTGGGTGAGGAGCGCTCGCCCCCTCGCGGGAACCCGGAGTCTCGGTGCGCGCCGTTTCCGCCTTTTTACTTCACTAGCGATTCTTAAAATTGACATAGTTGATGTGTCTCTTTTTACTTTGATTTTTAAATTCTCAACTGCTTCTCTTTCCCACTGCCTTAAACCAAAAAGATCCTTGTTGTGGTACATATTTACTTTTTGAAAGATAAATGCATTTAAAACGAACTCTACTTAAAAATGTTTTATTGCATCTTTCAGTTACATTTAAAGTCTCAGTGTGATACAGAATGAAGACGGGAAATGATTTTACTTAATGCATGGCCTTCGGCTTCACTAAACACCGCGGTTTTAACTGTTATATTTTTATATCCAGCTTCGTTATTTTTCTGTGTACCCATCACGTAGTGAATTTTACAATATACATTTTTTTTGTTCTTTAGTAATAAGAAATATAGGTGAACCACCTTTTCTTGCCTAAGTACAATTGGCCTATCCAAATAATCTAAATTTTGAAAAGATAGAAAGAAGAGAGGAAGGAAATAAAATTGGGAACCAAAATGACGTTTTTTTGCAGGGGGAGGAGACAACCCTTGGTTGACCTCACAGATTGCAAGTGCCTTGTCAGCTTGCAATCCCTTATTTTTTTATGTTTTACACCTACAGCACTTGGTCTTCCTGGGTGGTCTCCTATCCAAGTACTAACCAGGCCTGACCCTGCTTAGCTTTTGAAATCAGACATCGGCCTTGTTCAGGGTAGCATGTTCTTAGACCCAAAATGACATTTTAATAAAGCCTGCTTCCAGTTTTCAAGGTAGCTGAATATTTATATACTGAAACCTAATATTATTTTTTGACTGTTGCAGCAAGTAGACATATATTTACCATGAATGTCGTTGGTTGTCTTTTTTGGTTTGTCGTTTTATAAATCAATTGCCTATGACTTTTAGATTCTTTTGTTTGGTGTTTCTCTCCCAGAGTCATCCAACCTTTATAATAATTATTTCTGCACACAGCTGAATGTAGTCTTTCCTTTTGCTTTCTATAGGTGTTTCTTTGAAAATACCTGTACATGGGTAGGAAAATATGTAAAAATAGTTTTGCTAGGATGTAGCATCATGGGTGTCTGGATTCATATTATTTTTAATGTGTTTTTAAACAATAAGTATAAATAAAAATTCATCAAATGGTATGGTACCCAAAGTAAATGCTAAATGGTCTAGGTCTTTATAAAACTGCATTAAGTCATAGGAAGTTATCAAATTGAAGCAACCATTGAGATCAAAGTTAGTGTCATTCAACAGTCCTTAACCTTAAAAATGAGCTAATAAACATCTGTTATAATGAGGTAAAATCAGTGGGAGTGGAATTGAGAAATCAGACTTACTCAATTTTCCACTTTAGTAAGGTAGGAAAACATGTACTGAATATTCTGGAAGACAGTAATCAAAATTACTTTTGAAAAATTGGGCTTATCTTCAAAAAGGAATTTTCAGAAAATAACTTAATCATTTAAAAAGTACATAACTACTAAAACTTACTTTTAAATGTCACCAAATACTCTGAAATCTGGGTTTGGAAAAACCTGTCATGCCATTAGGTTAACTTTTATATGACATTTAAGATATTGTGCCATTCACTGAATTTATATTTTATGCTAAGGAACAATTTTTTAAAGATATATGATAAAGAAATGTTTTATAATTATCTTAGCCTTTAATGTCCAATTCATTATTTTTTTCTCAGATAATCAATGACTTAAATAAAACTAGAGTTTCTACATTTTATATACAAAATGCTTAATGTACATTTTTTTGCATTTTTGGAATATTTAATTAAATGTAGGTCATTTCTAAACAATTTATAAGATTTATATTAGTGATTTTTCTTTAATAGAAATTCTTGAACTGTTGTGTATTTTTGTCAAGAGAAGTAAGAATACTGTCACCTCTTTATAAATTATTTTAGGCAAATTTTAAATTTCATCTTAGGTATTTCTCTCTGCCCAGCACATTTTCCTTTGTCATCACCCCTTTAGTGTTTGTTCACAGAAGCAAATTAATTTTAATATTAGCTTAAGCAAAATATATTAGGAAGACAGGTCTGCCAGAGAAGTAGCCATTGTCCATATCAAAGCTAAGTACAGATAACTTCTGAGCTAAGTACAGGTAACTTCTGAGCTGCATGTTTCGGATAGTCCATATTATATCTCTGCTTTTCAAGAATAACTGTGATTAAGGTGCTCTCATTTTAACCTTGACTGACATCATTGCAGGTTAAAGCACTTACTCATAATTTATTATGGGTATCTTTAAGATTGTGTTATCACATATATTACTGCTTATTGATTTTAAATTGCTAATGAAACAGCTGCAATGATTATATTGTTCTTGTAGTTTTGTACATGAAGCTAGATCAAAGTCCCAAGAAACTCATCATATGTAATTTTAAACTAATACAAATGAAAACTGTATTTGCTTGTAGCAATTAAAAATATATTTTTATATCTTATCGTATTCATTACAGTATTAAGCATGTGTTTATTCACAGAAACAATAATTTTAATATTAGCTTAAGCGAAATATGATTAGGAAGATAAGTCTGCAAGCGAAGTATCCATTTTATATTTGGAAGTTAGAAGTTCTCTCTTATGTTCATGTTTAAGTCGAAAGTCTAATTATTGTCAATGTGTGTTTTTGTGCCTATTATTCATGGTTATGTTGTGAAGCTACCTTTACACTGGATAATAACCAGTGCTCATTGAAAGCCTGTGATGGATGAGACACTTTACATATAATTTAGTATTTAATTTAAGCCTTATAAAAACTCTTTATCAACTAATCATTATTATACCCATTTTCCTATGAGGCTGTTTAAGTTCAAAGAAGTTAACAATCTTGCTTACAGTCATGTTAGTGAAGTTAACTGAATTTGAACCCAAGTCTGACTCTGGAGCCCATGTGTTTCACTGTACATCAGTTAGGTAGACTGTACAGGTCATAAAAAGTTAACCTTTTCAGTTACCCTGATACGTGAAAATCTAGATGAACTAATAAACAGATTTGGGATATTGTTTGCTCTTGTAAGATGACTCACATTATGTTCTTCAAATGACATAACATTAAAAATATTATGTGTCATCCAAAAATCTAGTTTCACTAAGCATTGTAAGGGTGCCTGCCTTGTGAGATTTTGTCAGGTGAGGCAAACCTGTATTTTCATACTCCGTATTCAGCACGTACTTCACGAATGCCTGTTCCATGCCAGTTTCTCAGTGTTAGGGATGTAAGCGGCCTGCAGAAGCAGACACGGTTCCTGCTGGCTCTAGACCTGTAATACGTGGGTTCATTACCTGGGCTCCACCTTCACCCCTTAATAACTGTGTGATCTTAGCAGGGTTCTTAGTGTTCTGAGTCTCTTTCTCATCTGTAAAGATGGGAGACTAACAGTACCTCTCGTAGGGTCTTCATGAGGATTACTTAAGGTTATGTGTGTTCATCCCGTGATGTCTGGTATATGAGAAAACGACATTACCTCTTACTATCATCTTATACAGCATTTGCTGTATAAGTAATTTTCTTTTTTAAAAAATAACTGAACAAGCTTAATCAGTGTCATTATCTTCAGTCTGGGATAGTAGTTATCTTTCTTGTATTATTTGAAAAGTCTCATAAGTGTTTCATTTGTTCTTCATGCTGCCATAAACATTTTAGAAATACAGCACACCAGAAGCTATGTTTTATTTTTCATATTTTAAGAATAGTGCTGCAGTCACTGTTGGGGTAAGTCTGAATGCAGGAGTATATACGTTTGGCTCATGGCAGGTATAGTAACCTACTTTTTTCACCTTTCTCCTGAAAAAGAAGGTGAGAAGTTTCTTTGTGATTTATTCTTTGGAGAACAGTGAGTGCAAACAAAAATATTATGAGAGCTTCACTCTGACTTAATAATTGCATTTCGTATTTCTTGAGATTTATGAATAAAAAATACTTTTAAATATTTTTAGAAAATAGTAAAATTAAAAAGTAGGTATTCTACACTTACAACAGCACAATATTTAGGCACTTGAATACGTAAATCCAAGTGCAAGTAATTTTGCTTTTTAAAAGATACATTTATTAAAAGTTACAAGAGTAAGTAATGTAGTCACATTTACTTCTAGATTATCAAGTTGTTTGATAAATCATGTCATGATTTGTCATGAGCTTGAGGAGGAATTATGTGCATTCAGATACAGTTTTTTAGAGACAGACATAAAAATGCATGACAAATTTTTTTTAAGCAGTGGTTTCCATCAGTAATTTGTTTTAAAATTAAATTCTCTTTTTGTGAATTGATACAAAAACCTTACTTATACTTCTAAGAAAATTTGTTTAATTATCTCTTGAAGACAGATACATCAAGGCTGTTTTTTATTATCTGTAATGAAATCCTGTTAGAGAAAATCTTGCTTTGACATTAAATCACTACCATGATTTTCATTACCAAAGTCCAAATGCCAAGGAAAAGTCAGCTCATAAGTTGGATATGTATATAAACAGTTCAATTATAGTAGCAGCTAAAATAGTTTACAATTTTTTTCTATTTTCATAGTTCCTTTTAATCCTGATTAAACCATTTTCAAGTACATAAGAGAAAAATCTGATGTTTTAGTAGAAAGTTTTTTCTTGTTATATATAAAAGAAAGTTGTGTGGTTGGTTAAGAGTATTTTTAATGTGAATTTTAAAAAGATTTTTTGTATAACAGATTTTAAAATATTTCTTTAGTATATACAGCCAACTTTTGTCATTACCTCAGGTATTGGAACTAGAAGTTGTTATAGTTCTAAGAATATTAACTTTGCTGCTAATTCTAAATTTATATGTGTAAGCCAACTTTTGGTAATTTATATAATAATGTCAGTCAAGATTTTCAGAAATCTTTTGTTGAAGTTTATTAAAATTGAGATTTAGTTACCAATTTTAATGGTTAAACTTTAAAGGAGCAAATTTAAGATGTAATTTGTTCTTAGAATCCAAAGAAAATAAATGGCATAGAAATGATTAGCTGTTCATTGGGAGGAAAAAAGGCACTCATATTTAAAGCTGAGTTTCTAGATTATTTCTTTGAGACAGCCACATAACATTTAATTTTAAAGAATAACTGCTCGATTAGCATGAAGTAAAGAAATTAAACACAATTCAGTGAGTCTCAGATTTAGCATCAGAATAGGTACTGAAAAAGAATCAGTGAAGTTCTTTCATAAGAATAATGTTTACTGATGCTAATTTAATATTTGTGAGCTTGAAAAATGAATAGATTAAAATTTAGAGTGCTTCTGAAAACGAACTCCTGTATTACTCTGATACCATACTCTGTTAAGACTAAGTTCACGCTGTGGTGGAGCTCAGCCTGCAAAGAAACACATTTGCTGATTTTTGTCACTTGTAAGACCAGCCACGCACGGTTACTGTACCCTGCTAGTTGACTACATCGATGCAGAACATTGTGTGAAATCATCAGTGGTACTGTTTGTTTTTAAAAGTGACACATGTAACTTTTTATTATATTATTAATACAAGCAAAGAAGCTGGTAGTGCTTTTCTTTTTATTTTTTATTTTCATCAAGCAGTTTTCTAGGAATGTTGAGCAGTATATCAATTCAGCTGTAATTCTAGTATGCAATACAGAAACTGTGAATGAGCTTTTAGTGCCTGCTATTAAAAATTAAATCAATAGCTTTAAAAGCTTACAGTCTCATTTGGTTTCACTACTCTCTGTTTTAGTAGATCTGCACATCTATTTTGCTGTCGGTGGTTAATTTTACAGTTCAGTTTCTTTGTAGATTTTTGCCATTAAGTAGAAAGGATTTTAAATCTTGTAGCCCCTTAAAATATTTTATTACCATTTACGTAAATGAATGATAACGTACATGCTTGTTTATTGTGGAAGCACCGAAGACATTCTGATTGAAAAACAGCTTAAGGACAAATAAACAAATAGCAAAAGCATTCAGTCTTTATTTACAGTATGTAGAAGATCACTGTTTTCGGTTCAAAGTCTAAGAGTCTGATCAGCAGGAAACCCTACGGAAGGACATCTGGAGCAACAGAATTTACATACCGTGAGCTCACAGTAATTGATGAGCAGCGGGGCTCTGAGTGCAGAGCGAGCTGGGCACGTTGTCTGGGGCGCCTTTGACGCTGTGGCTTTCCGAAGCTTGCTGGCTGCATGCTTGTGCCTTTGTTCGCGGCACAGGCGATTGATTACTTGATAAAATGAAGTGCATCGCTGTGAACAATTGACCCTTTGGAGCAGTCCAGGCTGGTCAGCAGTCTAAAGCCACACTTTAAGGCCATCATTATAGCCTCAAACTTAAGAGTTTCCAAGGTGCAGACAAAGGTGTTGTCTTCCTTTAGTACAAGTCGAGTGCCATTTTCAGACTTAATGAAGTATTTAAATTGAATGATGTTTGATGATATTGAAAACTCCTCTGGAAATCCGTCCAGCCTGCTCTTGGACACCAGGACGATGCGAGATTTTATTTTTGATATGAAATCAGGAGCATTGCAGAAGATTCTCAGTCCTTGCGAGCGATCGTGGTTGTCTGTTATTTCCAAGAAAGTGGTCTCTCTGGGTGTTAGCTGCTCCTTCTCCCACCTGGATTTCACTTCCTCCGCCAGTCCCTTGAGCTGAAAGAATTCTGCTTCTTGTGCAAGAAGTTGATTTTCTCGAAACCCTTCCGGCAGTAGAAGTTCTCCATTTCGTAGGAAGTTTAGGACATGCCTGAAGAGGAGCCCATCCCTGTCTATGAAATAATGACCATCAGCATCAAACGGGCAGAGGATTTTTCCATTTACTATCCCTTCAAGGAAAGTGTCTGGGTACTTGGTCAGTGTTTGTTTTTGAGTAATGTATAAATATCCACCAACGTTGAGGGTCATCAGTGTGGATTTGCAGTTCTTTCCTTGATCAGCATCTTCCAGGCTGTTGTGTTTCCCTTCATATTCCTTTTCCTTTTCTCTTCTGTTTAGTTTACGCTCCATTTTTGAAAATGCTATTTCAAATGCTAGTTCAGCTTGTTCTTCTTGGCTTTGAGATTTTTTGAAAAGAAACACTGCCAAACAAACGCGCCTTTATTCAGCTCCAGCCCGGTGATGGAATGGAAATGCTGGCAGTGTCGCCTGCTCTGGCCGCTGGGTTTTGCAGTAGGTGGCGTATCAGCTATGTATGCAGGAGCTTTCTGGAGTAAGACGGGGAAGGGAGGGGTAGATAATTTGCATTTAACTGTGTCAGGGAAGGAATTGGTTGTGAAAAGATTTTCATGTGCATTCTTTGAAGTGATAAAAGTTACGCAGAATGAATTGAATTTCCTCTTGGCAGTTAAGGAATTACAGATATTTAATTCTCCAGCTAAGTGTGAGTTTTTATTCATTTCTAAATGTCTATTAAGTTGTTACTTAATAGTGAATAACACCGTCATCTTTTGGAGAATAACATATATCGAATTAGTATCATTTTTTAAAGTAAATTGTAAATAGGAAACCTAAAGAAAAAAGGAACTAGTATAGAATTTTCTCTCCTATAAAAAGTCACAAATTTCACAGTGGTGTAGTCACTTTGGAAACCCAGCCGAGAATATTTAAACCTGTTATTTGTGACATGCACTTGAATCTAATTGGATTTGCATGTGGTCCTGATTTGGGGATCTTTAGTAAGTGAGAAGACATTTTCTTAATTTCCTTTAACAAAAGGTTCTGCGCTAGCGCGCGCGCGCGCTCTCTCTCTCTCTCTCTCTCTCTCTCTCTATATATATATATATATATATATACACACTTTTTTTTTTATCTTAAAGGTAAAAGATCAAATATACAGCCTTTGCAGTAATTTTTTTTGGGGGGGGGCGGTTAAGATAGTCTGTGGAAAGTTTGTAAGCTTGCCACACTCTCAGCCTGTTTTAGTGCTGAACAGAATACTTGGACTAATGTAG
>CM053508.1:1422762-1432849 GCA_028627145.1 Eidolon dupreanum | reverse complement strand
CGTTTTCCCCCTTTCTTTTTTTCCCTTCTTCCCCCCATAATTTGCCTTCCAAAGTGTTTTAGTGATCTGAGCTTTCAATTCTAGAATTTAAAGTCTCAGCAGTAAGCGATGTGAACATGTCCCCAGTACACTATTATTTCCCTGGTCTGTCTGCTAAATTAGTCTGGGAAAACTACATTGTTCTCAATTAGACTAGATTTTATATTAAGCTGATTTATATATATTTTTTACATTAAAGTTATTTTTAAGTTATTCAACTATGTTGATAGAAATATTGGAGCAGATTTTTCTAAAAATGCTACCTCGTATTTTCTGTAAACCATGTTAGATTTTTTTCAGATATAAAAAACTATATTCTTAATTATAGCAGATTTTGAATTTAACATTTATGTGTCATAGAGATTATCAAAAGTTCATTGAAATCGAACTAGAAATCTAAGGTATACATTTTTTAGGGCTGAATTTTTGTTTAGAGACCATGAAGTTCAACCTTTTCATTTTACCAAACATGAAGTTGCATTCTAGAGAAATGTTAATGTTTTATCTAGAACTTGACAGTTTGCTCAAGGTCAACCGTGGACTGAGGCTTCCTTCCAGTCCTGCATCCTTTAAGAGTCTGCTGTCACAGTCATACAGTTTCACATGTGTGTGTTTGTCGCCTTTGCTTTTTTGGAATCCAGTCTCTTCTAGGGATATGACTTTTTAAGAAATACTGAATAGATTTTTTTTTTGGTACAACTTGGGAATGTATTCATGGGATTCTTATGTTACTCGTCACTACACACGAGTAGACCATATAATAACAAAATCAAAAGCATATAACAGTTCGTTTACAGGTAAGGAAAAATGAACTTCACGGGACACAGCGTGTAGAGCAAGACCGTGGTGTGGCGGTGGACGCTGCTCGTGCTGAGCCCCGGGCAGTGGGCTCCCTGGCGGGCAGGTGGGCCGGGCTGCCGGGCGTGACCGCCCCCCCCTCCGTGACCGCCCCCCCCTCCGTGACCGCCCACCCCTCCTGCGCCACGCTCGCTGCCTGCCTTTGCTGACTGACTCACCTCTCACTTCTGCTGCCTGGCTTTTAGAGCTGCTGGTGCTTGCTCTTTGTTTCTGTCGCTCGGCTGGACGGACCGAACCACCCTGTCGTGCGCCTCTGACCCTGATCACCTTCTCTCTCTCTACACTTCACGCTGGTGCTCTTGGCTTCCGCAGACCTGCCCCGTGATTTGTTTGCCACCTGTGGCCTGGTCTTAGTGGCGAGAAGCTTTTCTGAATCCCTAAGACTTTTCTTTTGTGTCCTGTTGCCCCATTTGCAGTCTTCAGAAAGAACGATGGCACCCAGTAGGCCCCACCTTACCCCATCACCCCACGTCATCCTGGCTAAACCGAGATGATTGCAGTTTACAGAAGTCGCAGGGGTCGTTGGCCATCGCTGCCTGCCCTGGTCCACGTACCCCCTCGGACCTGCTTTTAGTCCGTTCTGAATTCACATTTACCTGCTTGGGGGGTGAGGGAGGTGTCAGTAGGGCCACACAGCCCTCACTGTGGAGGTGAGCTTCAGCGCCGGCACCAGGGGGCCGTCCCCGCTTCCTGTGACTGCGTTCCTCCGCCTCACCGGAGAGACCAGCTGGAATGAATCCGTTCAGTAGTCTCAGCAGAAGAGCTTAACCTACCGTCAAAGATTAGCTCGCGTAGATCCACTAGACTTGAGGGTTTCATCTGCTTTGCCGGCAGAAAGATATTAAAAAAAAAGTGGGCGCTCAGTTTTCTGCTCAGCACCTTAGCCCGTTATCAGAGTTAGATCACCTCCCTCCGACGTCTGCAGTCATGTTTGCAAGAGGCCATTAGCCAACTTGAGGATTTAGACAATGCCCTTGCCGGGTCCTTGGTGCGAGTGTGTCCATCGGTCAGGCCCAGATCCCTAAGCAGACCCTAGCGCACCTGCCAGCACACGGTCATGCTCCTCTCGCACTGCGTTCCCGCCCAGTGGGGTGCGGTCCCCATCTGACCCAGCAGCCCCGATGGGAGTGACATCACCGTCATTACCGTGACTGAATGTGAGAAGCAGTCATTTTGATATTCAGCTATGACTATTTTACTTCAGTGCTTTTTCTGTGTTAAAGAATAAAAATAAATTGCACAGTATAATGTATTCACATATTTTAGGAATCAAGAATTTTTCCGTTTGAATCTAATTCCCTGAATGTCCAAACTTTTGTTTCGTTTGAAACAGAAATTTTGTCTGCGTTAGATGTTGTCTGGTACCGGCTCGGACCAACACAAGTGCATCCCCCCACCCCCGCCCACCACCTTATGGAGCCTGTTGACCAGTGTCCAACCAGCTATGCAGAGTGCTTGTGTCATCCTGGGATCGCTGCATGTAACCTCTGGCCGGGAGGCCATGTGGTTGGGTCATTCCAGCCAGATGATACACTTGTAAATGTTCTGCAGTGTTGAACTGGGTCTTCAGAAGCCCAGAAACTTTGCTGCATCGGCCAGATCTTAAGCCTTGTTTCAGGAGTGTAGGAATGAATAACGTACTATGTAACAAAGGGAGCACAAATGAAAATGGCATGCTGAATGAGAAGTTCAGGCAGAATTCCATCATTTCATTGCTTTTCATTACAGAGGTAACCTTGAAAACAACTTAGAAATGATATTAACTCATATTTTAAATGTGCTTTGGGAAGTGAGTGTTTCAGGAAAACCTCTGTTTTATAATTCTATAAGCAGAAGTCATTTAAGTTTTTTAAAGCAAGTTTTCCTTTTTTTGAAGTGTAGCCTAGGCGTTGTTATTCACTGGAAAATTTTATTGTAACCACATGAGCAAAGCATTTGCTTGAGCCATCAAATGAACATTGAAATTGTATTATTGTGTAGAGCTCATTTTTATAATGCTATCTGACCAAACAGAATGTTGCCTTCTCTTTGGGAAAGAGATGTTATAAGTTAATAACTATTATCTACGATCTAAACATGAGGGACATTACTTAGAAAACTTGTGAAAGAAATAGTGCTTTGAAACCAGGGGCCCAAAGGTGCTCTGCTCCCAGATGCTGTCCCCTGCCATTGTCCTCTTAGATGCTCTGTGTCCTTAGTGATGAGATGCCGTAGGGGAGAGGCAGGGGACCTGAGCAGCAGGACAGGGTAAGATGGTTCGCAGGAGCGAACGCAGCTTCCCTCACAGAGCACAGCGACTGGGAATTAGGAGCCGAGAACTCTATCATGCTGCATAGTTTTTGACATTTCACATTTCTGAAATGTTAAGTCATTCAGGGTCTGTGTCACAATTATTGGCTCATAAAAGTTTCCTGGCAGAAGTTTGTCTTTCTTAGTGACACATAAAATAATGGGGAATATTTCAAATGATGGTATCTTAGGTTTGATGAAATAGCTCAGCAGTTTGGTGAGCTATTACCCCAGTACCACCAGAAAATAAAAGTAACAGATACCGGGAGAGGAAAAGGAGGGAGGAGTGAGAGAGAGAGAAATGCCAGGGCAGCAGTTTTCAGCCCTGGCCGCGGTGCGTCGGAAGCATCGGGGAGGTTCCGAGGGGACCCCAGCGCAGTAGGCGTCGGCTCTGCGGGGGTGCCCCCCGTGTTTTCAAAGCCCTCCAGCGGATTCTGACGACCAGTTTGAACTACCATGATGAGGACGTCGATGAGCTCGGAAGGGGACCTGCCTCGAGGAGTTCTTAGTGATGGGGGGACATGGTTTCGGCCCTGTCGTCGCGAGGTTCCCATACTGGGAAGGCATCTGGAAAACCATGAAGAACTAGACCAGTGCGGTGCTGCCGCTCTTCCTGATTAAGATGGCGAGGAGAAAGGTCTCTGAGAGTGAGGCTAATGACACCGGATCGTATTCAGTTGACTTGAAAATGTCATCCAGTCGTCTGTAGGTGTTTCGTTAATATTGCACCCCTCATTATACTGTAGTGTCTCTCAGCGCTGGATCTGCATTTTTCTTGCTTTGTGCCCCTCATCACAGCTAGGACACTGTTTGGCACTGTTTAACTAAAAAGTAGCACTACAGTAAAAGCCTTTTCTCCAGAAGACTTCATCTTTCCTGGAATGATTTGTTTTTCTATTCATTGAATCACTTTCGCTGTTGTTTTTTAATTCTTTCTAGTTTCAAGTGCAGCAGCCAAAGCAGGATTGCACCCTTTGATAATGTTCTAGCCAAAAATAACTATCACAGTAGTATAATTTCCTGCCCCTTTTCCTTTATTATTACATCACAGCGTTACTTCATATATTTCATAGCGTATTTTATGCCTGGGTTTTATTCAGCCTCTTATTCTTGAAAGGAACTTTGAGATTAGGAGGTATGTCTGTTTTACAACCTCACGACATCATGCTCACATCTGCACTTACGAGACTTCTGCGTAGATTAATTATGCTCGTGGTGCCACCAGCAGAAGGGCCACTGCAGTCTGAAGGATGGGAGGAATGACAGCTCGCGAACTGGCTTTGTCAGCGTTGAAACGTACAAGTGTCAGTTTTTAAAATGCCCAGTCCCTAAGTTATTCCTTTGCTCAGGTATGTCGTAGATTCTGTGGACTCATGGAACAAACCCCTTCGCACATTTACGGCCTCGCCTTTGGTTTTGGACCTCAGCTTGCTCCCCTTCCTCCTCCCGGGCAGGCAGTTTTGTAATTCACAGACGCTCCGGTCAGCACGACAGCGCCCCTAGTGTAGGGAGTGCACACAGCCTCCCGCCGCCCGTCCCAGGGCCCGGTTGACAGCCGCGCTGCCAGGGAAGGACTTGAGATGTGTTCTCCATCCGAATTCCAGTCCTCAAGTTGTGGTTTCAGTATCTGGTTTAAGACTGAGAATTCCCAGTGCACTAGACATATTTGTAATTTGAATATTATTATAAGAAAGCACATTACAGAAACTTTTGGGAGTTTTGTGACTTTTGAGGTAAGTGATCAAATGCTAATTATAAATTTACTGAAATCTGAGCATGATCTTTTATTCCTAAAATTTCTGAAGATGACCTATAAATCAGAACATCAGTTCACAAATTTGAATAACATGAAGATCACCTTCTTAAAATAGAGGGATCGCAAGTTCGCCTAACAGGTTTGTTAAGGTGCCAAGCATTGTGTTGATCCGCCTTACTCTGCAAACCACAGGCAAAAATCTGCTAGGAAAAGGTTTTAAAAGAGGAGAGTGGAGACCACTAGGAATATTGGAAATGATTTACCTGCTTTGTGGAAATATTCTCTTCATTCCTTTTCCAGAGAGGGTAGATGGATGTAAATGCAAACGTGAATCAGGAAAGTTGCTTCAAAAATCCCGAGGATCAGGCCAAAACCTTGGTCACTGGCCCAGCGGTCTGTGTTGTCACTGGAGTCGTGGGTGCTCTTAAAGGCACCACCCCGAGCCGGATGCAGAGTGGGAGCGAGCACCTGCAGCCTCTTTCCTGGCATACCTGTCTCGTCACGTGCCAGGGCTGGTGTGCGCCCTACCTGCTTGCTTATTACGTCACCTCATTCAAGCTAGGAATGCCCTTAACTCGTATGAAGTGCCAGTCACTTATTTCTCATGAATTCTTTAATGTAGAGTGTGTCTCAGATCAAAAGAGAGAGAGTAGGAAGGTTCAGCCCACAGCAGAAGTTTGTATATTTTCAAGTCTTGGGCAGCTGCTCAACATTTCATTATTGTTCCAAGAAACAATTTCTCTCTTAATTTCTACTCAAAGAAAATTCAATTGTATCTAGATCTTTTTTAAAGTATTAGAGCAAACAAACACCAGTGAAATAATAAAACTTCCTCTATTAGAGAGGAAGGCCAGTTGTGTTTTTTTTTTTTTCCCCTCTTTTTTAGAGAAATCTCAGTAATTTCATTGCTGAGGCCCAGAGATGTGAAGTTATTTCTCCAAAATAACACCGCATTTGTGACAGCATCAGAACTAGAAGCCTCAGTTCTTTTATAGCATGTGTTTTGAGGACTTAACTTTTTTAATTTTTCTCTCATTTTTTTTCTGAAACTAGGTAGCAGGATATAGATAAATAAAATAGCATCACCAAAAGTATAGGTTCACACTCATTAAGATTATTTTGGTTGCAAATAGCAGAAACCAATTATTAAACCAATCTAGGGGGGAAAGGGGTTGAGGAGTGGGGGGCAAAATTTAGAAAGGATCCTGGACTATTTCCCCGAATCTGGAGAAGAATTGGACAAGGGGCCAAGCGTAGGGAGAGTTGGAACAGCCATTCCAGGGCCTTCAGTAGAATGAGCTTAAGTGGCTTTTCTTTAGAGCCCTGTCATTACCGTGTCCTTCCAGTGACTTCTGGTGTGGGTTCCTTGGAGAGAGAGAGAGAGACAGAGACAGGAGATGATTGCACACACTGTCTCCACCACCTTCAGGGCCCCCCGGACTCACCTCCCAGTCTAAATCCTCCCTGCCTTTCAAGGTCCAGCACAAACATTGCTTTCTCTGTCACAGCTCCTCTTGATCCCCAGCTGGACGTAATCTCTGTATGTGTGCACGCATGTGTGTGCACACGCACGTGTTAATCCCAGCACTCTCTATGTCTCTGCCTTACAGCCCTCAGAACCCCTAACAGATTCCCCTCTGTATGGTAGAACCCCATAGCCCATGTGGAAGGACCAATAATCGCTCACTTAGCCAAGGCAGGGAATCATTAAACGATATCAACATTTATGCCTACTGTCCTGAACATTATATCTTAAACCTACAGATGTGCATTTAGTCACCAAGGGTCATGTGAGACAAGGTTGTTGCTTTTAGTATAGGTTGCCAATTGAGGGAGCACCTACTTCCTTGTGAAAATTAAAAACCACGTTTAGATTTTCAATTTCGGTTTCTTTAAAAAGGAGTGAGAACTTAGACACTGTGAAACAAATACGAATGTAGAATCCTTCTAGACTTTTCAGTGCTAGTCTCCAGTCTTTTCAATGTGTAATTTGACAGTTTTTTAGCAAATTTAAATTTTCATCAAGTCTTACCAAAGCATTAAATCTAGTTTTAGGAGCTCTCCCTTCTCCATACTCATAACTAATTATGTAGTAGATCATCAAACTGCACAATTACGAACAGTAAAGCGGGCATAAAGAAGGTCTCGCTGGGCGTCCTAGAGGTGAGGGACTGCCCGCCAGTGTCCGTGAGCTGTGGGCGCCTGTCACTGTGTTTAAAGAGGGGACTTGCGCCCTGGTAGCCTGGAAGTGTGTCACGTGGAGGTCCATCAAGGTGCTCCTAGTGCATTCTGACGGTGTACACACCTCTCTGTCCTGCTAGACCAGCAGCCCGCAGAGCGTGACCTGGACCGGCCGGGTGGGGGAGGCCCTGACACCCTTTCAGCGGGTCTGTGAAGTCGAAGTGATTTTCACAATAGCACTGAGCTTGTTTCCCTTTGCCACTGATTCGCTAACATTTCTCAGCTCTAGTGTCTAATACGGTGAAGCTCGGGAGGTGAAACCTGGGTAAGGAAAGCCCCTTGGTGGGCCCCGGCTGCTCGTGCGGGCCGCAGTAGCCCCCGCGTCCCTGAGGCCAGGGGCCAGGCCTCATGCGCCCGTTTCCCCGATGAGGTTTCTGCGTTACCTGCTACGTGAAAGGCACTCGGTGAATATCTGACACGTGCGAGCAAAAGGTGGATTATTTTTCAAGTATTTAATGGTCTTTCAAACTAGGCCAACAGAGTAGTTTCAAATAAGGGTTCCTGTATTAATGAGTATGACCTGTGATTAATAGCAGTGGTGTGCAAATGCTTTAAATGATACAATGTAATGTTTCAAAGAAGAGGAAGCATGGTTTAATGCAAAGAATGTGAAAATATGTTCCTGTGAGGCTTTAAAAGGTGTGTGAGGGCTTTACATCTGATTTAGAGAGCTGTATCATAAGCAGATTGGCTTTTTAAAATGTATTTAAGGGGAGAAGGAACAGGCAAACAGATAAATGTGCTATTCCTTAAGAGCAGCCAGTTGGTGGAAAAATTTGTCGCCGATGATTAAGATGTTTCCTTTCACTCGAGAAGCGTTTAAACGCTGCTTTAGGTTAGAAACGAGCTTATGATGGTCGGAAAACTGTGGTTTGGAGAGTGAATTTTATTGCTTTGTGTGAGTGACCCTGACTGAAGAATAGTGACGAGCCTGGTGGCCACGTTGAAATGGCCAGGTGCTCTGGACGCTTCTCTCCCTTTCCGGTCCTCCGTGGAGGACGAGACAGCGGAAGCCTTGCACCGGAAACGGGCGCAGCCTGCCCAGGTGGAGCAGGTGCTGCAGCCTGAGTGAGGAGCATTGGGGTGGTGGTGTGGGGGGGTCACCCCTGTGGCCTGCGACGTCAATAAACACGTGGGTCTGTAAGCAAGTTACTCTCAGGGACAGTATTCTAGATGTATTTGTTTTCTAAAAAGGGCTAACTTATGTTTCAATAGACTTTTCTCACGCCTTTAGGACACTTTATACATTGAAATTTCCCCAGATCTTGACAAGAAATTCTCTAGATCGAACTCTCAGCTTCAGTGACACAAACTTGAATATTCAAGGTTTGTTTTTGTTTTAAGGAAATTGCGATTTCGATCTTATCAAACTCATTAATGAGAGGAAATCGTTTTTCGAAGTTTAAGCGAGGCTGTGCCGTGAAGGTCACGGGCTGGCTGTGCCGTGAAGGTCACGGGCTGGCTGCCACTCCCTCCGGGCGCAGCTCCACGCACGGCGGGCGCCCTCCCACCGCTGCTCTTTCCGCCGTCTGACAGCCGGTACCTGGGTTTGCTGCGTGTGTTGCTCTGAGGGACCCCGAACCACTGGATTGCACAGTCGCATGTTCACAGTCAGTGCAGGGGACTGCAGGAGGGAGTTTAGGTCCCCGTGAAGGCTTTCCTGGTGCGCATCCTGTCGGCGTGGTTCTCCGCGCCACGTTTGGGTCGATCGCTCTCTCTGCCACGTGAACTGCTCGCTTAACTGGGGCAGCACTCTCCTGGCCACCTGCCTCCATGATGCCAGGAGGTGCCAGGCATGCCGTGGGCACGCACTTCACGTGACTGGAACGCATGAAGTCATTCGCCCTGAAGGGACGAATCACCAGCATTACTGACAAGCCAGGGGGTGTCCTCAGCCTCCGCCCAAAACCCGGGTGCATCCTCACAGAACTATGCCAGAGCCAGAGCCATGGCTAACCAGACCGGTACCCTCGTGGGACAGTCATATGTATTATCACATGACATGAGGTCTGTCAGGTGACTTCACGGTGCTGCTGTCAGCTAGGCACACTGCGAATGGTCGGTGCTAACTTCTGTTTTCCTCTTCTGTGTCTCTGGAAATTTGTATCAAGGTCAAGAATATTCTTTCTGATGGTAGGAAAAGTTGTCCTTTTGTTTGGACAGTCACCCATAGCGGTTGAACTCCAGTTCGGGTACACCCAGATTCATGACTGTGCTGGGCGTAGAAGTCCGCGGCGTTCCCTGGACCACGGCGTTTTCTAGGCTGGCTGGTCTAGTCGCCGTGTGTTCTAGAGTTTTGTTTGCACATATATGTATGTGTGTACACACACTCAGACACACAGACACACACACATACACACCTTTGCCATAGTGGTTTAGACTCGCTGTGTTCTCAGAAGTTACTTTTCTGCCTAAGGTGCTGTCGCCTTGCTACCCTTAACATTTTTTTGATTTTGTGCTCTTCTAGGCAACCCTCTTTAGAAAGAGCTAAATGTATGACAGCTATTACTGGCAGGGGGTGCTGCAGCCACCCATTAAATAAGCCTGACAGGGACCCAGTTTTTTACTGGCCAAGAAAAAGGTCTTTCTCTATTCCGACCAGATGCTACTATAAACTCAGAAACATTCCTTTCGTGTCTTCGGTTTTATTTGTAATTATGTCTTATTGTAATCACTATTACTGAGGTTAGTGTGTCAAAACACAGTGTTGAAAATGATAAATATTATCTCTGAATGCATTTGTTAATTTTTTCTTTCCATTCAAGATAAGCTTTCATTGGAAGGAATAGTAGTCCAAAGAGCCGAATGCCGACCCGCCGCCAGTGAAAACTACATGAGATTAAAGAGGTTGGTGGTTTTACCTTTAAAGTCATACGGGTGTTTCCTCGGGGGGCCGAGTGCATG
>CM053508.1:1398336-1422262 GCA_028627145.1 Eidolon dupreanum | reverse complement strand
GATGACACTTCAAATATGTCAGAAACTGAACTAGTCTCCCCCAAAGCCCGCTCCGTCAGCAGTCTTTCTCGCTGAATCAGCGCCAGCTCTGTCCTCAGCCCGGAACCTGGCTACGTTCTCGAGTCTTCTCACAGACCCCACATGCGACATGTCAGAACAGTCCGACCGACTGTGCCCTAAACATACTGCTCACCTGGCAGCCTGACCGTCCCGGCCACCCGCAGGACCTCTGTCCCTTGTCCCTCAGCTGGATCTCTGAGTGGCCTCCAGCGGGGTTCCCGCGTGCCCCCCTTCCCCCCGTGTCCCTCCGCACCCCACTACCATCTGTCGGCACGGCAGCCGGGGCAGTTCCCTGCCGGGTCACGCCAGAGCCTGTGCTCCCCGGTCACTTGCAGTCCTCCTGCATTGCTCAGGTAGAGCCAGAGCCCTTACAGTCGTCTGGGGTTCTGCGTGACCCCCCTGCCACTCACGCCCCCTGTTCCCACCCTCACCTCCCTCTTCCCTGTCCTCGTTCACTCTGCTCAGCCGCACCGTCGCCCCGTGGTCCCTGCGCACCCTGGGCGTGCCTCGCCTTAGGGCCTGAGCACCGACGCCGCCTCGCCCGCGGCGTGCGCGCCCCGGGAGCCGCTGGGCTCAGCCCCTCGCCTTGTCCCAGTGTCCCTCAGATCCCACGTGAGTAAGGCTGACGCTGGCCCCCCGCCCCCCGCCGGACTCGTGTTCCCTTCGTAGCACGGGACGCTTCCCAGCGCACTGCGTGATTCACGTCCACTGCCCGCTTTGCTCTCGTGCAGGTCAGGCTCCCACGCTTGTTTTTTTGTGTGTGTGTGCATGCGTGTGTGCACGCACGCACCTATGTTGTTCACTCATACACACACACCAAGGGTCTAGAATAGTTCATTGTATGTAGCAGGTAGTCAATAAATATTTGTTGAATGAATGGCAGGAGATATGGTTTGAAATGTTAAAGAGTCTTGCATGCTTGTTAAATTACTTTATTAAAGAGTCTTAAATGGTGAGAAATTGGAACTTGCTGTGCTGTAGCTGTTAGGAAGGGACTGGAGAATTTTAAGCTGGATGGAAGGTGAAGGGACTTCTCTTTCGGACAGGTCATTCTGGCCATAGTATACAGATGGAAAGCAGGGAGATAAGCTAAGAAGCTGGTGTGACAGCCCAGGCACAGAATGCCTGGGGGCTTACCAAGCCGGTCCTGGTTGGGAGGGAGGGAGGACGAGGCTCTGAGGCTCTTTGTGGGCAGAGTCGAAGCACCTTGACAGCGCCTCTCAGACTGCTGTGGTCGCAGGCCGGGGGCTTCCCCCAGGGTGGTGGCTTCGGGCTGCGGGCCGGGCGTGCCTCCTGCTCTGAAACCCCAGGTGGCTCCGCACCGTTCTGTGCGTGCACAGGACAGTTTACACCGACCGAGGGAGAGGGATGGGGAGGCCTCGTCGTTCCTGTGTCCGTGTCAATTTAAATTCGGTTGACAATTTACATAAAAACTTAAGAAGAAAGTACCTAAACTGCAAAGACCAATGGGTAAGTTATTAAAACAGGACAGTAATCTAAGTCATAGTTGTCTCATGTATTTTGTTTATCTTTGTTCAACATTTCGAATGCCTACTATGATCACCAGATGCTCACTTAAAAATAAAATTACTGGATACTGGTCTTGATCCAGAGAGTTTAGTCTTTGAACCTGAAGAGAAACACACACACACACACACACACAATCTAAAAAAAATCTATTTCCTGACAGTATGGTGGGGGGAGGAATAGAAACATGGTGGCAGATTTCCAGATGTAGGTGACATCAAAACAGAAGTGTTTGAGAAGAGAAATCGGCAATTCAGTACCTGACATGTCCTAAACCTAGATGTTTCAGGGACCTCCTCTGACTGCCTGTCCCTAATGACATTCGAATGTTTGAACACTCTGGCTCTCATCTCCCTTTCCGGCCTCGTTTTCTGGTATTCTCCTTTACGTGGCCGCCAGGTAGTTGTATCACACCGGAACTTGCTGTCCCAGGTGCGCTAGCCACTTCTGCTTCTCAGCCTTGGTTACGTGCTGAATCCTCGACGCAGAATGCCTTCTCTCCCTTCCGTCAAGATCCTCCTGTGACCAGCCAGTTGTCACTTACTCAGGGAGACCACGTCAGAGCGTCTGCTCCCCACTCCAGCTGGGACCTGCCACCCCACTTTCCTGCACTTCCACATACTTATTCTTCTCTCATAACGTATATAAACGTCATTTTCTACCATTTAGGTGTATGTGCATCGGTGCGTCTCCTACAAGATTATGAACTTCATAAAAACAGGAACTGTTTTAGTTTGTGTCCTTCTTTTCTCCCTCCCTCCTTCCCTTCCCCTCTCTTTTTCTTCTTTATCGTCTCAGCACTCAGCGTAATGTATTACAGATTTTAAATATCCAGAAGCGTTTTTGGGTGAAATGGATCGACGTAGAAAGGAATGGCGGAAGGAGGCGCAGAGACACAGGGGCCGACGGCGCTCTGCTGCTTGGATTCTCTCTCGGAGCTGTGCTGGGACCTGCGGTTGATCCGTTCCCACGCACGTGCGCACACCTGCGCACACCTGCGCACGTGCCCATTGTTTTCACCTACGTTTTTATGTAAAGTCTGTCAAACAGCAAAATGAATGATACACTAAAAATAGTTTTATTGAAAAACATTTTTCTGTTCATCCTCAATAAGAGTTGAGGTGATAGCAGTAACTCTGTAAAGATCATTTTATGGCCGGGGAAACGTGGTGTTGGATTTTAGCTTTCTGGTGATCTCAACAGAGGTTTTGTTGAACAGGATTTTTAGTGAATGGTGAGCTTCCGGGTTAATGTACCAGGATGCTTTCATGAGCAGGTATCAGAAAATCCAGTGTGAACTGGCTTAAAAACAAAAGGAATTCCCTGATTACGTAAATCGAATCCAGCGGTTTTGTGGGCTTTAGCCACGGCTCTGTCTAGAAGTTTTCAGTATCGTCAGGTTCTAGCTCTGCTTCTAGTTTCCTTGGGTTTGTCCTTCTCCAGCTGGGCTAAGCTCAGGCTGGCTTTTCTCCCAGTAACAAGGTGACTCCCAGGATTATCTGCCCCTTTATTCATCTGGAGCCCTGGGAATTAAATGACCTTGTCTTCAACCCGCCATTAAACACAGTCCTTCACTTTCTTTCGTGGGCTATGGTGAGTTCTGAGTCTGTCCCTGAACCAACAAATGCGCCAGTGAAGATGGGATACCTGGACAGGTAGGGCCCACCTGTGAAGATGTATAGGTGGTGCACTCAGTCCCCTCCAGGGCACGTGGCCGCTCCTCAGTAGGGAGAGGGGAGTGGATGCTGGGGAGGGATTCATAGAGCTGCTGCAAAACCTTTTTTACCAGAAAGCATCTTAGGAATAGGAGGCACCCATTAGGGCCATTCACTTCCCTCTAAAGAGGTCCGGAGTTTCATTAGAAAGCAGTTCTGTTATGAAGGGGCCTTGATATTAGAGCGAGGTGGTTGAAAGGTTGAGCTCTGGTTTCAGAGACTGGCCTCTCCACGCATGGTACTGTTAGCTGGGTAGGGCAAAGCACGTGACCTTTCTGTGTCTTCGGTTATTGATCTGTGTCATGATAAAGATTAAATAAAATAATACTATATAATATATGAGCTATCCGACACAGAGTACTCAATAACAGTTAACAGTTATGCTATGACAATTACCTGAGTAAGAATTCCTGTCCTAAAACTCTGCTGGAGATATTCCCAGCCGCACCCACGATAGAAGGGACTTGCATACAGCATTCTTTTTGAATCCCTGCCCTGAGGTAGATAATTTCATAAAGTTTAAATTAGAACTAGATCAGAAAGATAAACTGAGCTGAGAGAAAGAACCAGAAGACTTTGTTATGGAGTCCATGATGATAATCCTCTTCAGAACAGAGCCCCTGAAGGTGGAAGCTCAGACCTGCCTAGATGGTGTCCGGATTCAGACCCGGGGAACCGAGTTAGGTCTCGCTTCACAGTCTTTTTCATCTACTCTGTTCTCGGTCCCCAGGGCTCTAGGATGTGGGCCCCATCGATTGCATGCGCATATCAGAAAACCTGTGGGTTTTTAGTTGATGAACGTTCCACTAGATGTTCAGAATCTTCCTGGAAAATGTAAAGGATAATCCCAAAGTTGTCCCAGGTCATCTTCGTCAACCATCACATCCTCTCCTGCAGTGATCCTTTGACTGCTGACTCTCCCGTGGTACCCAGATACGTGATTTTTAAAATGTGAGGCTGTAAGTCTTTTATAACCAAGGATTTTTTTTAAAGGCCTGGGAACAGAAAGTCCTTCTGAAGAGCTAACCCAAGACGGCAGCTAGCCTCCTCTGCCCTCGTTTCCATGTCCTTGTCCCTTGAACTGCTCCTTTTTAATTACCACTTGATTATGTGAAAGAAGCTGGATGTCTTAATTAAAATACAATAATTTAAACGTGTTATAAATAGATTGCTGTAGCCAAAGTGCAGAAACACCAGTGGGATGAAATCACCGTGAGAAGCTCAGGAAGGCGTCTGCCCGTGTTCTCTGAAAGACGGACGGGTCTTCGTCGGGAACGCGAGGCGGCGTCTGCCCTCTGCCCTCCGATTTACTGCTCGGCCTCCGCAGGGGTTTCCAAGTGGTCCGTGTACATAAATAATGAAGGCACCGGCACGATGCACAACCAACAGGTTTCACAGTTTCCCCCTTCGGGCCTCGGATACTTCCCCTTTAAGGTGGGAGGAGGAGGGGGAGGTTTTTCGTCATCTGGCTGCTGTCTTGCTCTTAACTTCTCATCGGTGGAAGGTCCCCTGTCTCCCCAGTCTTTTGGGGTTCCTCAGGGGCCTGGCGCCTTCTGCTGCCATTCCAGCTCAGTCGTGTCACTCCGCCCCGCGTGCGCCACACGCTCTCCTTGCTTTTCTGCCTGTCACACTCCTATCCGTCCCGCAGGATCTGTCCCGCAGGATTCGGCTCAGATGGGGACTCTCCCCAGCCGTCTTCTCCACAGGACAGCCGCCACCCACACCACGCTCCTGCTGCACTTTCCTGATTATGTGAATCACATCTTGTTCTTTATTTTACTTTTATTCCTTTTGTCGATGTCCTTGGGGACTATAGCTCATTCATCTTTCTTCTGACGGCTTTATGTTCAGTAGATGGGAGTAGAGCGGTTGACCAAAATCAGCATTTGAAAGTGAAGGATTTGCACTTATGCTTTGATGAATGAATCTCTCCTGAATTATTACTCTTTAAAAAAGTGCATTTAACTGTGCTTAAGTTCAAATTATAAGTCCCGAGAAGCAGTACTGGCTTGTGGTGGTGTTTCTACAAAGCCTCACAGCCTTGCAGGATAAAAATACTGCAGTACACAGTTCCTCTTTGTTCACTCACAGCTGCAATCGACAGGGCTAACGTCAGGCAAAACTGTGAAGTGTGGAGGTTTATCTTTATTACCCACCTTCTCCTGTTTTCACTCCTTTCCCCTTCGTAATGTCTACATTAGATATCTACCTTTTATCCCTTTCTGTTCTGTCCATTCTAAATACATTTTAAGAATGAATGGGCAAATGTCAAACTGGGCATTTGATTTTAAGCCTTTTATTACTAAATGCGAGATAATGGCTATTAAATTACCTGGTCAAGGTATTTGAGTGCGCATGCTTTTTTTTTTTATGGGAGAGAAAGAAAAGTCATTGAAATTATACCATTTTTAGATTGGCCTTAAACACAAAATTGAGTAGTTCCTTTTAGTTTGTGGGTGGACTTGTCACCAGGACAACCATCCCTGCCCCCTGGGCCAGGTGGGCGGATCTGGCCCAGCCACCTGTGTTGGAAATGTGTTGGGAAAATTTACAATTTGCTGAGTGTGACCCCCAGAAGTGGCCACACTCCCTTAGTCAGGATGGGGGCCATCACGACTAGTCAGCCCCTCTGGCGCTTTCGTACACATGTAAAAGGTGGTCCTTCCTCACGTGTTTTTGTTTTTAATCTGTCAGAAATCCTGATAATTGATAGATTCTGTTAAACAAGACATTACTACCATCTTCCAGAAAATTGTCGCAGTAACATACCGATCTCTACTGTCTCTGATGTGACTGTCCCCGTCCATGTGACACTCCTGTGCACTGCAGAATGGCAGACTTGGAAGGAGCTGCACTGTCCACTTGGCTGCAGGCTGGCATGTCCTGTTTTCTTACCAGTTGGCTTAAAAACTGGTTGCTGGCCCGGCCGTGTCAGGCAGCGGGGTTGTCAGCCTCGGTCGGGGACACCTGCCGTGCCACAGGTTCCTTCCCTGGGGAACGAGGGCGCGCCCCCTACATTGAATCAGTAGTAGTGATGGTTCTCAGGCCTCTCTCTTACCACCAGGAGGAGCAGAGTAAGTCCAGGTCCAAGAAGTAGGCAGACCCGATCGTAGGCAGCCTGCTTACATGCCGTCTGCCCCTCCTGCAGTCGCCTGGGACGTGTCGGAAAGAAAATTCAAATTTTAAAAGAGAATCCTTGAGTTTATAAGCAGCGAAAGAAAAGATACTTTAAAAATTTTAAAAGACTGCTTAAAGGAATTGATTTTCAAGCAGGACAGGTCAGGCTACTGGACGGACCCACCCACTCTTAAATGGCTTCCTTCATATTATATTCATTAGATGTTCATTTTACTTTAAAAAAGACCCACTTATTTCCATTTTCACAAATGACAAAAGTGAGTCTTAGAGAAGTTAGGTGATTTGCCTCAGCTCCCAGTTTGTAAATGGCACAGCTGGAATTTGAAGGTAGCCCTGATCGATTCCAGCACGTTCAATGGGCGACCGGCTGCCTCTTCGGCCCACACTCGTTTCCGAGGTCACCTGGCCTGTCACAGAAACAGGGAAGGAAGCTTGTCCTATTTCTCTCCTCTCATATTGGGGGGGTGGTCCTTGCCCCAGTACCCCACGACTTAAACTGATACTGTGAGTGCCGTGGTTCTGTTGCATGACAAAGTAAACAGGACAACACGTAGGGGTATGTGTAAGCCGTGTGACTGCTTCGTTGTTTCAGATTTTACCAGATTTTATCAAATTGCAAATCCTAACTTAAAAATGAATTTTGATATAGTAACTTAAATTTCAAAGCCCCACATATCTGCAGGAGAGAGGTAGAACATTAAGTGATTTTACATGCCTGTGGAGTTCATTATTTTACTTTTGTGAAGTTTATGTGAAATCTGTAATGCTTTGGATCGTTTTGAAGAACTAGTCCTATCGTTTTGAAGATCTACTTCTCTTTAATGTGCCCTAACATATTACAGCTGTCACATATTGTGGCTGATGTTTTGTGACTTGGAAGGCCTTGGAATGTCTAACACCCTTTTCTTCTGATGTTTTATATATTTGAAGAAAACCGAAAGGATGGAATTAATAATATTAAAGTAGAAACTTTTCAAACTGAAAAATAGTAGACATGGGGAAACCAGGAGAGGAAGGTATAGGTGTCATGATCTCAGACAAAACAAAATTCGCCCTGAAGCCAGCTCCCTCTGGGCAGGCTGGGCTCCTTACTCACCGGTGTTTCTCTGACTGACTACTGGAAGAGGGCCCGCCCCTGATAGGTGCACAGTGAGTATTTGTCGAATGAAGAAAGGATGGAATGAGAGGCCTGGGGCTTAGACTTTATGCCTCTTGTCATGTAGGCCGCGGGGACTTTGATCACAATGAGTCATTCCTTTTTAAGCTGTTACTTGCCAAGTTGATTTATCTACTTCTGTTACTTCCCCACATTTCAGAGCTTCAAAGCGTCATTTATTACTCATTTGTTCACTGGATATTTTTTGAACAGCTAATGTATTGTAAGCGGTATAACGTTAAAAAGCAACTAGAGCTTATCTGTTTTAGGAAATGGATCATACATGGGTATTAAATAATAATTAAGGATATTATACTGTTATATGCAGTATGAGAGGTTGGCACTGGCAGTAAATACCTGCTTTCAGAAAATGCAGATTAGGCGAAGTCAGAGAAAGAAATCACAGCCTTTCAGTATACAGGGCCAGGGAGGACGGGATTGTAGGGGGCCAGCACAGCATGCTCTGGGGCAAGTCACCAGGAGTGTGTTAGGAACTGGGGCGGATCAGCCCCTGGGTGAACGGAGCGCTGGCTGGGGGGTATTTTGGTGTTAGACCGAATAGACTGACAATCCAGTAGTCGCTGATGGAGCATATTTTACCCGCAGGGAGTTCGCTAGGTCTCCCTCAGGCTCTGCCCTGGGTGCACTCTCCTCCCTTGGTTACTGTGATCCTCTGGAATTTTCCTCCTGCCTGACTTAGTCTTTGTAGCTCCTGCTTATCTCTTGAATGCTTTCCCCCTACATTGTCTTGCTAAGCAACCCTGTCCACTTAAAAACTGTATACACGGCAACTCTAGATTGTGTCTCCAGCCAAGACTCCTCTCCTGACCTTGACCCTCATGTGTATGCTACACTCCCGGCAGCTCCCCTTGGTCCTCTCCGGCGCCCTGGCCCTCACATGCCTGAAATTGCATTCTTGGTTGTTCCCCACCCTCTCACCCCTAGTGCAGCTCGTCCCCCGGTCTCCCCATTTCCACTCAGTTGACAAGACACATCCAGTCCATCTTCAGCTCTGCCACTGTTACCCCGACCCGCTACGACACTAGTCTAAGCTGTCTTCTTCATTCACCTGCATTTAGGTCTGATTACATAATTTGCAGAGAGTATTGCAAAACAAAAATATGAAAATACAGTGCCCCTTGTTCATAAGTTATTAAGAATTTCAATATGGTGACAGCATTGCATTAAACCAAGTGCAGGCTCCGTGTGACCACACAGGGTGCCTGTGGGTGAGGTTGGCCCGCCCCCTCCTGCTGGGGTAGCCTCCTAACTAGTGGCTCCCTGCTGCCCCCTATAGGCCATTCTTCACATAGCAGTTGGAGTCATTTTCCACTCCCTGCTTAGAATTCAAGACCCTGCAGGACCCGCCTTCCAACTCTGGGACCTGGAAGCTTTTTCCTTTCTCATTCACTAGGCAGCAGCCCCAATGGCCACTGTTTTGTCTCTCAGACAAGCGCAGTCCCATGTCAAGGCCCTTCCTTCAACCGTAGCACCTGACTTGCCCCAGACCTGAAAGCTTGAGCCTCCTCTCCATCACACAGTGCTCAGGTCAAGTGTCGCCTCCCCACACAGGCCCTTCCTGCCCGCTCGTAGGTAGCGTAGTTCATCTTCCTCCCCACCGCCCAGGTGCTTGCTGAGCCGTTACCAGTTGTTCTGTATTCTTAGCACTTACTACTGTATAGCTCTATCTTTATGACTTAATTATTATGACTCAGTGACGGCATCCCTGTCACCTAGCACAGCGCCTGCTACGTGACAATGCTCGGTAAATAGTTGTTGCATGAGCAAATGTTTTTCATAATCTTTTTAGCCTCATATTTCGGAGATTTAGCTGAAGATTAACAGGTGTTTTTATTTAATTTACAGATATTCCTAAGTTAATTTTAAAATCTCAAATAACTTTCTCTTTAAAATGCCCTTGGCATGGCGCACACTACCTGTGTTATACTGTGAACATGGAGTTAAAGATGTGGTTCCTGGTTGCAGCTACCGTTAATGCTCCAGGGTGAGCAGAGCTGTCCGCTCGGAGTCAGTACTTTACACCGCAACACCGAAGGTTCCGCAGCCCAGGCTTCCCAGAGCTGCGTAAACGCCGAACACCTGCGGTGTGCCGGGCACTCGGCCGCAAATGGGTGAGACCTCTTCCCCGTCCTCGCGTTGCTCACTCTCGATAATTTGTTCTTTGGTGTGCAACATTCTGTGTAGTTTGGAAAATACTAGTCGTGCTTCCTGAACCGCACTCGGCCCTCTAGCGCTGAATGCACAGTTCTGTAGGACGCTCGCTCACACACGCGCACACCTCATGAGGCTCACGCGACGCGGACTGTCTAAAGTTAATGTACAAATCTGCTGCTCGCCAGCGCTGCCTGGTGCGTGCACCAGGTTTGGAGGGGGTGGGGGCGGTGAAGACCAGATGCTATTGTTCACAGAGTTTTCAATACTTATTACATAATGACATTGAAGGCCATATGGCGTTTTATTACAGCTCATTAAATTATTGGTTTATACTTCTGTTTTTGTTATTTTTAGTGCATTTCAGTAGCATTATTTTTTGTTATATAAACTTTAGATACTCCTTTTTCATAAAGAATTATCCTTCAACATGAAGATAACTCCTAGAATACAGCACCCTGACTTTTCCAGAAGTAATCCCATGTGGATTCTAAATGGTGGCCAAATGACAGTATACCGTATAATACTACATAGCCCTTCAGATATAGAACATAAGAGTAACTACTGCCAGCAATGTCAACAAAGAAATAACTGAAATTATTTTTTTAAGGACATTTTGTTTGAAAATTACCTCTACTGGCTTGGTACATGAGTCTCTTTTTCCTTCCTGGACCTCTAGAAGAATGAGTAGTTAGTTTCTAAGAGTTTTCCAAAGGGATGTTACTAAATTCTTCTTAAAAGTCTGTGACTTTTTTTCACTTATTAATTAGTTTTAATGAGTGAAAATTCATCTAAGGTGTATTATCTGTTGTACCCACGTCCATACTTCATGCTTTCGTGGGCACGTGGGTTAGCCTTCTCTCTAACTTCGTTTTTCTCGTGAACGCCTGCCTTTGAATTATGTGGTGGATGCCTTCGCATCCTGTCGGGAAGGTAGGGTCACTCACCCTGACACAACTGGCCGCAGAGTGTCGCCCTTTGTGAGTTCTTTGATTGTTCTATGTAGTCCTTCACTGCCCTCTTAACAGCCATCAGTTTGTCATGTTGATTGTGTTACTGTCTGTCGCAGCCATTTCTTTGTTCTGATTTAGTGTTTTTAATTTCCTGTGAGCTAGGAAACCAGTTTTAAAATTCTATTAGAATGAATAATGTGTGTTAAAGGAGACTGAATAGACTCTGAGTGAAGGCCTAATGGGCCGGCCTGTGAGTCAAGAGCCCAGAGCTGCGGCCTCGTGACATCTGTTTTGGTTCCTGAGATGCTCTTTATTTGCTTCTCTCCTGGTTCTTCTTAGGGCAGATGTCACTGTATTTATTAAAGCATGAAATAAAAAATACGTAGAATATCTAATTTTGGAACCCTCTCTTTGGGTCAGTTGGTCCTTATTACCATGATACACTTGTATCAGGTGTCTGAAACTTGGATAGATAATGAAGTATTGCTAATTAAATTCCCTGACATCTTTCCAAGTGCTTTGCTGTGAAACTGAGTCATGCAGCTAAATGAACTCTCTTAAGCTGTCGATGGCCAAAGTTTGTTTCTTTTCTATCATGGACGAAGCATGCAGTTTCAAAACCAGCTGAGTGTTGACGGTACCCCAAGACATTCTGCAGCCACTCTCAGCGTGCACTCTTAAATCTTCACCGTGTATTAAAGAATACCTTTTTTTTGCCAGGCATTGTGCTAGGCGCCGTTCTCCAGTGAGAAAGACAGACAGGGTGTCTATGTTTCCGGGGCTAATGTACCCAGTCGTTCTCAGACTTATGTGCGTGTGCAAATCCCCTGGGAGCTTTATTAGAGATGTTGATCCTAGGGCCCAGCCCCCAGAGTTTTTGACTCAACAGGTCTTGAGTTGGGACTAGAGATACGTCTTGTTAAAAGGCAACCCAGAGATTCTGATGTCAGTGGTCCTCGGAGCACATTTAGAGAAATATTAGTCTGGCGATAAGGCATTCTTAGGAAGGAGGTGCAATTTTCAAACAGCATGCGGATCAGAACATCGTAGTGCTGTATTTAACCCGGTCACTCGTTCATCTGTAATCAAAACCCTCTCAAAAGTCTGTTTTCTAAGTCTCTGGCTTATGTTTCTACTTATTACCTTTATGTGGAAATAAAATGCCCCAAAACTATGAGTAACTCTAAGTATGGTGATTTCTTATCCCTTCAGGACCTCCCCAACAATTAGATCTTTTCCACAGGAGTAACATTGGCCTTTGAGAAGCCGTCTCCCAAAGTCAGCAGTTATGAGAGAGCAGAGGCAAAACATGTCCACCCAACGACTTGTTTAAAAATGAAGTGCCATCAAACGCACCTTGAAGTGCACACAAGAAATTGTGTCACCGCTTGCCTCCAGGGGGAGGATCTGGATGTCTCAGAGAGACTTGTTTTTAATCATGTATCCCTTCGTACCTTACAGATTCTGTACCATGGGACTGTGTGACCTAGTCAGAATGATTAGAGCATGTGTGTCATGTTGCAGCCTTAGCTCTAAAATATTCTATGAGTTACTGTTCGCTCAGATGTCTCCTAAGCCCGCCTCTTGTGGGCGCCTCTCCCTGTCGTCATAAGCGGGAGGGCGGAGTTCCTCCTCTCTCAAGCACATGATCTGAATCTCTCTTCCCTTATTCAGAGTTTGGTGATGCTACTTGATCATAAATTTTATTCTTCCACATCATGGGGTCTGTTTCTAAACAGCCTTTTCTACTTCATCTTTCTAGTTTTATACCAGTAATGTACCGTTTTAATTATTGTGGCTTAATAACATTTTAATGCCGAGAATATTATGATCCCCGTTATTATTGTTCTTTAATTTTTTTTTCATAGTTCTTCTTACCTGTGTAGTCTTCCATGTCAATTTTAGAACAATTTTTTTAATTCAAAAAATTCTAGTAAAAATTTTTATTTTAAACCTGTGGACTTCTCTGGGAAGAATTAGCTTCTTAGCATATTTAATCTTCCCGTTTGGAAACACAGTTGTCCTCTCCACTTATTTAAGCCTTGTTTTATATCTTTGAGTAACAATGTGTAGTTTTCTTCATACGGGGTTGAACATTTTTGGTAAGGGTTGCTTTGTATATTTGTATAATTTTTACTGTTGCAAATGCTTTTCCTTTAAGAAATATTACATAGCGAGAATATAGGCGAGCTACTTTTCTATATTTGCACTATTTTTGGCCTATCATTGTTCAGTTGTTTCTTTTTTTTAAAAGTATGCCATTATATTGCCTGAACATGTATACTGACTTTTAAAAAATATTTCATTAGCATATGAAATTTAGAAGTTAGATATAAATATATATGTTCATAGTTATTCTGATTAAAAATACAAAATAAAACTTATGTCCCTAAATTTCTGAGATTATGGATCAGAGATAGATAGTAACTTAAAATATATGTATCCACTGTGGGTTTATCGATTCTTCCACAAGGAAAACAAAATGCAGCACTGAGGAGCCTAGGTCGTCAGGCTGGGCCGTTTTTCTAAAATAAATATCACAAGTTTCACAGGTATATACATGTGTGAAAACTTATCAAATTGTACATTTTAAGCATCTGTAGTTTATTGTGTGTCAGTTATACCTCAAACTGTTTGAAGAAAACCAGTATCAGAAAATTTTGCTTGAGTTGGGTTTCTTCTGTAATAGTCTTGCTTCATTCGCTTTCATTGGGGATTTCTATTACAGTTTTTGCTAATGGACTTTAAACGGAGTGAGACTCGGTCGGTACCGCAGTCCCTGACAGGTAGTAGGCAGGCCGAGGTGGTAGGTGAAATGTAATTGAGTAACATGACGGATCGTTTCTCCCTTCTCTAAACACTGTGTACAGAGCCAACTTTGTAGGTGGCCGTGGGGATGCTGTGGTCCTCTCCTGAGAGCCGCAGGAGAGATGGGTAACGGACAGCGAAGTGGAGCGGCCCCAGGGCGTGAGGCTGGCTTTGCGGGGAGGCGATGGCCAGGCAGGAGAAGGGGTGGGATGGGGGGAAGAAGTTGGCAAGTCTCAGGAATGGTGAGGACTCTGGGGTTCAGGAAGCCTCAGGTGTGAGTCTGTCTTGCCCCCTGCGCCACCAGCTTATAGCTTCTTCATGTTGGTTTCGCCCACCTGACCCCGGGTCCGGCTTGTACTCGGTCTCCAGAACCCTGTTGACATCAGTCACGTGCACGGCACTCACGCGCCGCTCTGCCCTCAGCTCGCTGGTGCCTGTCGCTTCTCTTCACCCCTCGTTGGTTGTCCTCCCTGACACCAGTCTCCTGCCCTGGTTCGTTCTCCTTGCTGCTGCTGGAAGGAACCCCCATTTTTTAAAATGAGCTCTTTCCCTCAGTCCCCCATTTCAGCAGCGGGCCCCTGGCAGCTGAGGCCGGCACACGAGAGCTCTGATGCCAGTTGCCGCTCTGGGCACCACTCACCCCTCTCCGCTTGTCCCCTCCTCCCTCCCTTCCTCCCGCCCCCTCTTCTTCTTCTTCCTCCTAATCCTAGCATTAATTTTTTGTCACCGTATCAAAGAAGTTTATATCTAACTTTTACTTTCATTCCTGAATGTAAATTTTAAATTCTTCCAAGTCGAAACCCATGCAGAAATCTTTCCCACCCTCCTCTTTAGCCTCCTGATGGAGAGAGAGCGAGCCCGTGGGACCCGAAGCCTGGTCTCAGTGCCGGTCTGAGCACTGTGTCTGCTGTCCTAAATGACAGCGTGAGTGACGCTCGCGCTCTGACCCCGGTGTCAGCCCCGCGGCAGCCAGTCCTGAAGGAGCTCCCCGCCGTGGGCCTCACCACTCCTCTAGTGCCCCCGGCTCAGTTCCAGAACCTCTCCTAATTTTCTAAGGTTGCTAAAGCAACATATTAAAACTTTCTCTCTTCAGAAATTCTCCCTGAATCTCAGTCGCATTGGCAGCCACATACCGCCAGATTATTCCCATCTATTATTCCAGTATTTATAGCTTCATGGTGTCACTAATGAAGTAGCCATTTGCTGTAGTTGCTTAGTCACCATAGCAACAGTGTCTTGGTTAGTGGAGGGCTGAGTAGCTTCCTACAGTTTGACACGATATGCAACTAATAATTCTGATTCCTACTCAGAGGCAAGTGGAATTTTGCAGAACGGTATTTTTAAATTCGTTGAATAGAAGTTATTTGATCCTATGGTTGTAATCTGTTGGCACCCATCACACAGTCATAGGATCAGAGCCATTTTAATTTGGAAAAATGATTCATACTTGCAGTATATAGCACAGCGGCTGGCTGGAGAAGCATCGCTTCTGCCATAAGCAGCTTATTTAATCTCTAACCTAAGTTTTTTTAGGAGTTAGAGAAATCGATGAGAAAGTTAGCAATTGGGACTGCTCGATAATCTTAGATCCTTAGCTTTAAACCATTTTAAGTCATTCTGGTTATAAACCTCCCATTTATAATACAATAAATATGAAAATTGGCAAGTACTCTCATGACAGTGATTTTTCTAGTCTTGTACTGTCTAAACCCTGTTAAGTCAGCTTTGTTACCACATTCGTTTCTCCTCCCACACACGCACTCTAAATTCCTTTAGTCACTCCTGAAACTCAGTCACATGAGCCTGTTTTCATTTTTTTTAGCGTGTTTCCTTCAGATTTCATCTTACAGAAAATACGCATTCTCTAACACGCGTTAGTTGAGAAGACAGCTTCGTGGTGGTGAGAGCTCACAGGGTCAGGCGTCTGATCTAATCTTAAATGTTGTCAAGGCGATCGCCGCAGCATCTGTTGCAAACATGCCAAGGCTCACTTTAAACCACCGAGTTCATTTCACACTTAAACCGCTTTTGTCAAACACACTCCATACTTTCCCTCCCACCTTGTGTATGAATTAAACCCAAGGCCCACTTCCCTTCAGTCCTCTGCATTCTCAATTAGATCCGTATAAAAATACAGCAAGTTCACATCCTGATCCATGTCTTTCTTGGCTCTAAATATTGACCAGGGGAAGCCTGGCATGTTTCGGAGGGAATGTGTTTATTCGGATAAACGTGCACATGTTCGTCCTCCGTGTTTTCTCACTGGTTCCTGCCTAACTCGGTTGTTGAATGCATTATGCCCGAGGACAGAGTCGTAGGGTCAGTTGCCCCTGGAGCCTGTAACCTCGGACTGTCCCCTGGACAGACCATGCCTCACGCTGGCAGCGCTGGGCGCAGCTGGGGAAGAGCGCTTGGTGTGGACTCTCGTCCGGTCGTTCCTGAGTCCCGCACCGCCGTGGGATTCTGTGGTACGTGCGGAATCCACTGGGAAGCAGGAGGCAGCAGCTGCTCACTTAGCTGGTCAGGGCCCTGGCGTTGGTACTTAGGCAAAACGCATTTTCTGTTTATGAAAGTCATCAGAGTAGCAACTGATGGGAAAATAAAAAAATTGAAAAAAAAGTAATCTGGGAGAAGAAATGGATGGTGACATGAGTTGCATGTAGTGGTGTCAGAATCTCTAACTGCTTAAATTGACCCTGTACCTCACCCCACACACAAAAGTTTATGAGGGTCAGTATAGGTAAGTGCTGGGCAAAATACTTACAGGATGTGACAGCCTAAACTAACCTTTAGGGATTATGGGTGGGAGCGGGCCTAAGTGTTTTTATTTAATACTCCCCAAAGGCATTAGCCAATTTGGACACTGAAGTAAAATAATGCATATGAAATAATCCAGAGCTATTTAGACAATCTAGGGAAAATCAGCTAAAAAGGTCAAGGAAGTGAAAAATGGGGACGCTAGACAAAGTAAGACAGATGTTCACAGTAAGGGAGGGGAGGGATGAAAGTGTCTTCATTCCGTTGTACCCACTACGCCGTTGTCTGAGGGTGACCTTTCGCTTAGGAAGGTAATTATACAGCCTCCCTGAATCACGTTTGACATGATGAGGAAGACGGAAAGATAGCTTTCAAGACTTACTTTAAAAATGATCATTGAGCTCCCTGCATAACTGAAGATGTTCTGCTCAGATGCATTTTTCTACTTTTGTTAAACTCAGACACATGTTCTAGTCACTACTGGTTCAAAGTCATATGAGAGATTGAATTGAATGCCCTAAGGATTAAATCCAAAAATATTTTGTCTACATCTAAAATTCAGTGAATTTTTTGAATCAGATGTACAGTTACCCCAAACGCTAATAAGCTGCCATATTTTTATGTCTTTTGGTGCTTTAGCTAAATTATAATTAGTTCCGATTAGCACTTCCATGCACATCGCATGTTTTACCTGCCGCCGAATGACATTTAGAAATTTTCTTATCCTTTAAAACATCAGAGGACATCAAAGAAAGTGCTTTTAATGTGATGTAGCCAAATATCCCCCATCAGAATGAATCAGGGATGACACAGATTCTATAAATCTTGGTTTTAAAATCCAATTGGTGAACCAGATAATTATTCAAAGTTATGTTTATTTAAATAACTTTCATTCATCTCTGTTCAGTATGGCTACTTTAGCGATAGCAGTAACTGTAATAACAGCTAAAATGTACTGATGAATGCATATTATGGGACAGGCCATTTACTAAGTGTTTTATTAAGATTATCCCTCCTATTTCTGTTATAATCCTCATTTTTTCCCAGGAGGGCACCAAGATGTCACCGAGGCTGATGAACGTGACTGAGGTCGCACCTCGCGATAGAGCTGGAACTTAAAGCCAGTCTGGTTTCAGAGCCTGACTGAGTGCCACGGTGCATCTTTTCTGGGCTGAGCATTATCCCCGGTCATTCTGTGGACCATAGGTTCGCTTTCGTCCTTGAGAGAGAGAGAGAGATTTTTTTTTTTAGACGAGGCAACCCTTGGTTGAGATTGCAAGGGCCTTGTCATCTTACAATCCCTTGTTTTGTAGTTATTTTTTTTTTAATTTTTTACACCTACAGCACCTGGTCTTCCTAGGTGGTCTCCCATCCACCTACTAACCAGGCCTGACCCTGCTTAACTTCCGAGATCAGACAGGATTGGGCTTGTTCAGGGGGGCATGGCCATAGATTTCATCTTTGATATTTTTAAATGTGAAATTATTGGCATGAATCTGAATAGAAAAGAATTTACTTGTTCCTCTTTTGAATATTAAGTTATAAAAATTACTGATCCTTTTGATAGATAAGCTTTCGCCTCCCCTAACCCCTGAGAACCACACCAAATAATTTAGGCTTTTTATTTTGTTGGAATTTGGAGGAGGGAAATAAATTGAAATGTTCTTAAGTAATGAAACTTGTTTTTTGTCATTCATCATCCATTTGAGTTCAGGACAATTTCATTTCTAGCATAGAAAGAGTAGTACTTGGTCATATGTTGAGAAGTAGTGATTGATCCTAATTAGTGAAACATTTTTTTCTCATGTATTTCTTTATACTTGTACTAAAACGGTGACTAGAGTATTTTATCGCAAAAAGCATAATTAGCAAAGGGTTTCTTCCATCAAACGCCATCCTTTCCTCCTGCCTCTCCCTGTCCTCTCTCCTGCCCCCTCCTTCCCCTTCCCACTCACACACGCTCACGTTGGAATCCAAACTTTCCAAGGTGAATGCAGTTTGCTTTCATGAAATGATAGAAGAAATCATGCCTGACTTCGACTAATGGGAAAAAAATATATTGCAATGGATAAGTTGCAAGTGACCAAAATTTATAATTATTGGAACAAAAACATCAGGCAGCGCAGACCTTAGCTGTCCTGTGTCTTCCCAGATGCCTAAGGGACAGTTCGTGTGTGCCACCTCCCCGCTCCCTTCCTCCAGTTTGGGGCGTCTGCGTACTTGCTGCTTGCGTGCTGGTAACTTAGAAGTGCCGTCACTGCTTGGGTTAAAGATATCCACGGAACGTGCCTTCAAGTTCAGGATCATACGTAGATTACATAAGGAAAGACTAGAAGAGAAAAGGAAACTGCATGAGATAGTGAAAATATTCTGGCTGTGAGGTAAGATTTATTTACATGCCAGACGGTTGAGAGTTTGTGTTGTTTAGTAAACAGGTAAATGGATACTGTCTGGAATGCTGGTGATGCCTTCCTCCTGATGAAGTGAAAATTTGGTAAGGGATTGACAGTCGTATTGTTTCAGTGAAAAACAAGTTAGCACTAAATTAGAAAAACAAAAACGAGACACATAAAAGTCTTTATTATATTAACTGTCATTCACTCTACCTTACTCAACACATACCAAACACTTGTGGGTGGCTCTTGTTTCTAAGAAAAATCTAGGAGAAACCAAGCCCAGCGTGAATCATCACTCCCTCGCCGGGTGTAGGCCTCTTCTCGACACATAGTCAGCTACGGTAGTGGACATGTACTGGGCATGCTGTGTCTTCTTAAAAAGCTATAAATATTTTAAGCTGGGGTAGTGCACATTTACCCACTTGAAAAGATGTCTGAATTGCTTCATTATGTTCAAAATGCAATTATGATGCAAGTGAAGAGCACTAGACGAGGAATCTTGAATTTTTTTCCCTCTCTGCCTCTGACAAACTGTGATCATGGGCAAATCACCATTACACTGGGACTTAATTAGCGATTTGAATTTTTCTCATATAGAATTCAGTTTAGTGTTAAGTCTTTCATTAAGAGGGAGCTATCAGGTTGAATCTCATGAAATTCCTAGTTCCCTAAAAAGGCAAAAACAGTCACATTTCTGGGTTATGTAGGAGATATTTTTCAACTCGTAGTGTGAGTGCAGTCCAGGAGAGTCCATCAGCTGCTTGTGGGCTCTCCTCTGGGGGGGCGGGGGGGACAGGGAGGACAGCCACTGGTCAGCAGTAGGCTCCATGCCAGCGGTTACGACGCACTTGGTCCCGACTGTCCTGCTGTTAGTAGTAATTCTTAATTCTTTGCTGCTTCTCTGCTTAAAACAGCAAAACCCTGGGTTCCTAGCATAGCTGGCGTGCGTGCTTTTGGTTTTGAGGGGTTGTTTTTGTTTTCTGAGGGGAGGAGGTTGCCCGTTTTTTAAATTGAATTAGTTGGCAATATTTAATAAGTGACTTCACACAAAATCTGACTGCGTTTTCTTGAATAATAATTTAAGACTATTTGATAATAGCGGGCTTGCCGTCCCTACGGGTGACAGTCAGCTGGCGTGAGGACTGTTGCCCACGAGGGTGGAGGGTGGAGCACGTGCTGTGTCTGGTTCACTTGGCCCCGCCTCTCACGGTTTGTTCCTCTCAGCGTCACTTGACAGGCCCCTGTAGACGTTTGGGTTTATGCTTCTCTTGCGCTGTCCACTGGAAGTTCCTGCACTGATGGGAGTAGCACCTGGCCACGTGGCCCGTGAGCCCTTAAAATGTGGCCGCTGTGCCTGAGAAGCTGGGTTTTTCATTTTAATTGAAAGCTGCATATTGCGAGTAGCTGCCATATTGAACAGTACAAGTAGATAATGGAGAATTTTCTTTTATTGGGTAATTCCTACAGAGTGAAAATTAAACCTTAATACATTTTGCAGCCTCTTTTCTTAAATGCCAAATCTAAATGTTAGCACATATTACTGCAAATCGTGGTTTGACAACCCAATTTAATAAATGCTACTTAAAACTTCTTTTGTCCTTTTTTCCCCCTCGCTTATTTACTCAGCACTTTATATTACATATCTATTCTAGGCCCTGGGGCTATGAGAAGGGTCCCTGGTTCCATGACACTTACAAGTAACACATGTTGGTAAGAGACTCTTGTCCAAATAGTTTACTATTTGCCATCTGTAATCTTTCCAGTAGCTCTGCCGGATAAGGATATCATTCTATTACTTGTCAGTTGCGAGCCCTAAAATTTCTTCATTGCCACTCAGATTTACAAATAATAGATTAAAATGTACTTCTGTTACAGTTTCTCTGAGAAGCTCTTCTTTGTCCTGTTCTCAAAATATCGAAACTTCCTGTCAATGCGCTGTCCTAAAACTAGGCATCATCAGAGCCTTTTCGTGTTAGTAAATCAGCTCACTGTGCACCTGGTAACTCCCTCACCTGGCCCTTCTCCCGGCCTTCTGTCCACCTGCTCTCAAGCCGGGCCCTCTTCCAACACTTCCTTTTCCGTGATGTGACTTTGGGCCACGTGTGTGTGCTCTCCCCTGCTGCCTTTCCTGCTTCTCCTTGTCATGACTTTTCTCTTTCTTGTCACCCTGCTAATGTCCGCTCCTCCCCCCTTGTGAGGCACTTTACCTCCTTCACTGCTTTGCTTTCTCCCTGTCAAAAATGAAATCAAAATCTTAAGAAAATACACATTCTTTTGTGAAACCTATCATTTTGAGACTAGCATAAATTGCAGTCAAGTGCAGCTGTAGAACTAAGGTTAGGTGGATGCTAAAATCATGACATTAACATTATAGAGTAACTCCGACACTGGTAGTTGCTCATGGAAGCATTTGTTGTTCAGTATTTTCTGTAGTTGTTTAAGTCTGTAGTTGATAACTAGATCAGCAATGTGATATTATTACTCAGGGTTTGCTGCTTAGACATGAAAATAGCCTATGTGCATAAAATCAGTCATTATTGTGGTTTTCATTAATATGGGATTCAGCCTTTTCCTTTGTTATCTAATTGTGCGGTAAATGTATCATTTGTTCATTTGCTTAACAAATATGTATTGAGTTATTTTTACGTGAGAAGAACTGTACGTACCAGTGAGGTTAATGAAGGATCTATTGACTAAAATTGGTAAACTTCTCTTTCCCAGTCTGCCAACAGCTTAGAGCAATAGAATTTGGCTCTTTTTTCCATTTTGTTAGATCTTACTAGTGTGCATCCTTTAAAATATTTTGGGCATGTTTCTGCTACTCTTTTTTTTTTAACATGAATTTCATATTTCCAAAATATACTAAATAATTTGAAATTCGCATTCTCTGTATAATACATAATCTTAAAGTATAATGAAGATATTTAATTTTTTATGATTATGGACCATGGTTATAGCCTAAGGACTAGTGACATTGACTTAATAAGAATCTTTTTTCAGTTGTTAAGGAGAATGCTCGTGTGTGTGTGTGTGTGTGTGTAGAATTGGGCCAGTTGTGGCAGGTTGATGAGTGTCAAGGAGAATAACTTATTTTGAACTAAACTCAATGAGATTTTAATTTGAGATTTTTATAGCCTTTTAGGAGATTGTATGGAAGGGACTGCATATTTTTATACTTTTAGGGACTGTGTAGATCAACTGCTTGAACTTTGGGGCAAAAGAAAAGCATTTTGTGTGCCAGTCCTGTTATTGCTTACTTAAGAGGAAAGAGTAAGATCGAGATGATTTAGGTAAAGCTTTTTCACACAGTTTCCAGCACAAAGCAAGTGCTCTTTGAATGTCTCTGTTTATTATTTGTGATAGTTGTTGTCTTATGAGTGTTTCGGCTCTTAGTCATGTAGCCCTTGAGCATTTCTTCGTTGGGAAGAAATGAAATAAAACTGACTCTTAAAACAATATTTCTAAAATCATTAGTAATTCAATGAATCCTAGCCTCCTAAGATGTGGAAGTATAAACTCTCCTGAAGTAGTGGCAGTTATTAGCAATGAGTATTATTTTAATGATTTATAAAACAAAGGTAAAACAAGGCCTGGCTGTATCTAAATGATCACAGAATATCACTATTCTGTTAACTGTTTCTTGAAAATAATGCCAAATTTTAAATTTTTCTGAAAAGGTTAAGATCCGTTTTTTAAATAATCAGGACAGTGAAGCTTTCAGCTTGCCTGGCGTTCAGCCTAAAAGCTCTGTGTGTGGTTCGCTGTTCAGCTTTTCAAACCAAATATTTCCAGTTATTTTATACAAGCCGAGATAAACCTTATTTTGACTTTGAAGGCATGTTAAAGTCAGTGATATTTAATTTAGAGCATTGTTCAGTGGTGAAATAGAGTTGCAAATTGTTCTGACACTTCATGAGATAATGTTAAATGAATTATTTAGTGTTAAATGAAGAACCCTGCTAAATTATTTTAAACTATTCAAGGTTAAAGTATTTTAAGATATAGTTCTTTAAAAGTATGTCATATTTTCAGTCCATAGATTAACCTTTTGAGTTTTGAGTCATAAGATATGCTCTTTTAATTAAACAAAACCCTTGAAGTTGACTTGTTAAATGTATAATAAAAAAGTTAAATTTTTATATGAGCTCTCTATTTTTAAGAAGTTAATTCGTTGTTTTCTTTTATATATGCAAAAGATTAAATACTCAGAATAAAAATGGCACCGTGCTCTGTGGCCAATGACATTGGCTTTTAGAACTGTTGAATTAAAATGGAAAAGAAAGTAAGCCACACGAACCCGAATGAGGAAGCAGTGGCTTCAAATACATTCTTCAAATAAAAAAAAATTCTTCAAATAAATTATAGCATAAGAGTATGACAGGAATAAGCTACCATTTATGCAGACGCGCTTACCTACACGGACTGCAACCCCGATGAATTTTCAGACTGTGAAGTAATGGCGACAGTCATTTAATGTGAAAGGAAGGGGCTAGTGCACAACTTTCCCCTTGAATTCTCATAACATTAAACTGTGGAACGAGGTGATTGAAACAAAAGATAATTTGGTGGCAGCATGATGGAGAGAGAGGCCAGCCCCTGGTAACTGATTACATTAGGGGGCAGGTGTTTTGAGATAGGCTGCCACTTAGCTTTTCTTTTTCTCAAGGAGTTACACGTGCATAGTTCTCACACTCTGTAAACATTTCTGTAGGTCTCCAATCACTTGTTCCTCTCTAAAGGTTTACCTGTAGTCACTTTGAGACAGCCTCGCAGCTTGGAGGCAGCTTTTTGACCCAGTCTTCCTGCCTCGCCTCACCTCCTGTAAGCATGTCCTGCACCTTGGGGTTCGTCTTGCCTGCAGGGGCGCACCTTGGGGTTCGTCTTGCCTGCAGGGGCGCACCTTGGGGTTCGTCTTGCCTGCAGGGGCGCACCTTGGGGTTCGTCTTGCCTGCAGGGGCGCACCTTGGGGTTCGTCTTGCCTTCACAGTGGCATGCGGTCAGTTGTCATGATGCTGCCCCCATCCGTCTCCAGTACTGCAGTTACTTAGTTACAGGTAAACGGTTGTTCAGGGTTCGTCTTCCACTAGGGCAAGCTTTTGCTGCGACATCCCCAGCCTCTGGCCCAGTGCCTGGCAGAGGTAGAGGCACCAGTGACACTTGCTGGGTGATGGCCAGCAGGAGGCTCTGCCTGGACCCTGGTCATGGCACAGCTGCAGCCTGATGGGGATGCGGGAGACTAGAAGG
>CM053508.1:1380667-1397836 GCA_028627145.1 Eidolon dupreanum | reverse complement strand
CTAAGAAAGACAAGTGCCGAAGGGTAGCGGTGTTGCTCTCTGTTCTTTATGATAGGATAAAATTGGAAACCGATGTCCAAAAATAAAGGTTAGTTAAATACTTTAACAGTTGTCATTGTTGGGTGGTAGTGATTTTAGCCTCATGTTCTTCGTACAGTCGTTTTGAGTCGTTGGACCCGTCACAGTGAGTGTACGTTGTCTGCATCTCAGTGGGCAGCGGAGCTGTTGGGGTGGGAAATGGCTGAAGCTGTGGAAGCGTGTTAGCACCTGGCCGTGACAGGGCCCTGCCACAGGTGCCTGAGATTTGTCTTTTGGAAACAACAAATGTCTTCAATGCCTGCCCGTGCCTGAGGCGCCCGCTCCTGGTGAAGCGGGCAGGTAAAACCCCCGCCCCCGCGGAGCTGTGGCGTCTCTCCGTTCCCGGGCCAGGCCTTCTCAGGCCCCGGCCGGTGTCATCTCTGCCCCCTCTGAAGGAGGCAGTGCACTTTCCTGCACTGTAATCATTTTTTCCTAAATTCCACTGCCAGAGTCACTCTTGTTATTACTGCTGCAGACCATAATTTCCAAGGCAACAGGAAAATCTTCGGTCAGTCAGAGCTGACGCCTTGCTAGTGTCACATCTCTGACTTCTTTCTGGTTCTTGTTCTTGGTGACACTGACATTTTAACTACCTGGCAAATACAGAAGATCGATTCCAAATGCCATATTAAGTGACACTGAGTTCATAGTATCAACCTTTGTTAAGGTTGCCATAGTGTGAATGAGTCATTATACTCATGTAATTATAGTAATGAGTCATGTAGTAATTTTTTATTAATATTTTATTTATATAAAAACAAAGATTGACTATTACCCACCATATTTGAATGTTTAGTAATTTTTCCCAGGGGGGTCTATCAGAGTAGGTGGAGACACCTGCATGGCTTTTATTTTATTTTATTTATTTTTTTATGCCTACAGCACCTGGTCTTCCTAGGAGGTCTCCCATCCAAGTACGAACTAGGCCCGACCCTGCTTAGCGTCTGAGATCAGACAGGACCAGGCGTGTTCAGCGTGGCCACATGGCCATAGACTGCATGGCTTTTCAAAGCCTGTTTAGTATTATAGTATCAACTACAGGACGAGTGTAAAACTCTCGTTATTGTTATCAGAAAGGGACACCGAGTTTTAAAAGATTCTGAAACATTAACAGTTCAACAAGAGTGACTTAATGGTTGTGTACAAGATATTCAGTAGAAAATTTTAAATTCAACGTAATGTTGAAATGTTTTCCCAGTTTGCCAGGTGAAAGAATATAAACGTGAATCCCAGTATTTTAACAGTTGAGGTTCTTCAAGCACATTTACAGGATAAAAATAAGGGGAAAAAATCAGTGCAAAAAATGAAAGGGGGGACATGGTATATGTAACTTGTAAAACTATATCTTTATATTTGATCAGAAAGAAACCGTCTTGCATTTAGCCCTAGAAACTTTTCACCCACCTATGGCACGTAGAAAAATTTACATACGTATATATATATATATATGTATGTATGTGTGTATATATATACATATACATATATGTATATGTATATATATATAAAAAATCTCCAAATATTTGAATTCCCACTTTGCACCTGGGGCTATTCTCAACATTCAGCCTAAGTTTATCTCTCTAGTTCACAGACGCTTTGGAGTATGAAACCTACCTTCTCGTCTTTCAGAAAACATTCATTGGGCCAAAAAGCAGTCTACAGTTGACATTCTCTCTTAGTTCAGTTCTTCCTCGAAAGCTTGGCCCTGACAGGCCCACTTCCTGGGGTGCGTGTGGCCTGTCCTCTGCCTTAAATCCTCATTGTGTCGCGAGACTGGAACCTCACTCCCCAGAGGCCAGCATTTTCCAAAGCAAGTGTTTTGAAATACTAATTTTGTGAGTCTCCTTGGGAAAAAAAAATAGTGGTGTAAAATGGATTCTGTGTTAAAGGAACCTGTCGATCCTGATGATATCTGATTATAATGCCCTCTGCATTTAATACAGTAATGTCAGGGGCCTCTAGGAATTTGTTTAATCCAGCATTTTGCGAGCAGTAGACACCTTCTCCCGCATCCTTTGAAGCAGTGAAAACAGACTTTGGGAAATAACGGGTTGTCTCAGTAGGATTTGCAGGGGGGCACACTGAGTGAGGGGGAGAGACAGTGGAACTTGTGTTTATCTTGTTTTTCACCTAATAAAGGAAGGAGATGAAGCTTTAAAGTGCTTGCCGTGCGAGTGGACCTGGCATGCTTACGCAGACCCTGTGCTGGCCCCTCTGTCTCCGGCAGGAGAGTAGAAGGCGCAGGACAGAGAGGGCTTGGCGTTGATGCTTCAGCGCCTCGTACTGACGTTTGCTTTCAGCGTTTTGGGTCTGCTGCTAGATTCAGGAATTTGTAGATAATAGTATCTATTATTAACTAAATTCAGTCTTTAAAAAATGAACAAATGGCTTAAAGAGATTCCTGCAAAGAAACTTTAGATTAAATACTAATAAAGAACATATGTCAACAGGAAAGTAGAAAAACTGACATTTCTTTTACTTCTAAAATAATCTTTTTATCAGACACTTTATGAGATAGAAACAATGATGATGTAATCCAATCTGACAAGAAGTTGGCCTTTCCAAAAAGGAAATTATCAATATCATTTTAAATGCTTGCCATTCCCTGTCTTTAATGATGATTCAGTTCGTTTCTATCGTGGAAACAAAAACAACTCTGGATATTCCAAGCAGAAAGGGATCTGACAGAGGGGATTCATTACAAATGATGCACAAACGGGAGGCGGAGAGGCTGGGGTTGGGGGAGGGTAAGGAAGGGGCTTGGGTGCCAGAGATCTGGAAGCCATTGCCATCGGAGGTGCTCCCACAGCTCACTCCTCCTCCCGTGGGCAGAACCCCAGCTGGGAACCAGCTGGCAGGGAATCTTGGGAGTGGAGCCCGCAGGTCCCCACTGCCACCACCCCCAAGTCCTGGAGCTGAAGGCATGTCAACAGTAACTGACACAGTGGCGCTTGACCTTAGTGCATGGTGTGCCTGAAATTTCATCAGCTGTTGCTGGTACGAAGTTATCGCAGTTTGCAACTCATTTAAAAACTAGCATCTGAACCATGGGGACAGATCACTCTATTCTGAGAGCAAAACAGAAGAGTGTTTTTTAATTTTGACAAATGAAAACTTATTCTTAAAATAATGTTTTATTTTTATGCCATTCCTTTAAATTTTCGTGTTTATGTATGCTTTATAATAACGATGCATATTAACACAGTGCATTTTTACAGTTTACAAATATATATAGTTCACGTTTTAAAATTTTTGCTGACAGTTATATAATCAAAATACAGAGTCAGCTGATGTGTGAGCTTCTCCCAGATCCCTCCATCTCTGATCACAAGTAAGGGTGCTACGTTCGGCCTGTGTATTTTGGTTGCCTTTGTGGACACCATCATCTACACTGTGTAAATTTCACAGCATTCTACGATCTTTCCTCATGAGGAATCATGTCCTCTCCTGTCTAGTGGTCCTCAGAGCTGGCTCTACACTACAACCACCTGGGACGCTTTTAAAAAAGAAAAATACCTCCAGAGATTGATTTAATGGTCTGGTGCGGAAGCCAGCCTGTCTTAAAATGTTCAGTTCCCTCGGCAGTTCTGGAATGCAGCCACTGATTCAGAGACAGGGACTAGAGGCTCCTGTTGGGGGGTGGGGGGCAAAAATGACGCCTGAAGGAGACCAGGAAGTCTCCTTCCACCACATCTGAGGTTTTTAAACAGTATTTTTTTTCTTGGTTATTATCCCCTCTGCACCCCAACCCCAGCTTGAAGAAAGAGTGCTCCGCTCCCCCCTCCCCCCTTTTTTTTTTTTTCTGGCAAGAGCTCCTGGTCAGAAAGTGATAGAGAACTAGAAAAACTTAACTAGAAAATTAGCATTGGAAGGAATAAAATTATTACATAAAGTCCTGACGTACGGCCCCAGGAACTAGAGAGAAAGTTAGCTTTTATGCATGCTGTATTTCCTTCAGTGTGGCCGCCAGTTCTGTTAGTATTCAGGTTGTTGAGGGTTTGGGAGTTTATTGTGTGTGGCTTTTTTTTTATTATACTTATAAATTTGGAATTCTGATTAAAATAGATGCCTGCAGGACCTTGTCCTAAAGGCCTGTCAACAGTATCTGCGCATTGTCGTGTCGTGGAAGCCTGCTGCATGCTCTTGTCCCTTCGAGTTTGCACACCAAGGGCTGAGCGGCTCTAAAGAATTAATTTGGTCGCGCTGGGCACAAACAGAAGCGGGAGTGGGGGGGAGTTGGGTGGGGCGACGAGGCGGGGTCTTTCAGAAGGGATTTAGAATGCAGACCATGATAATCCAGGCTGTTGGGTTCACATCAGAAGTTAAAGCCTCCACAAACACGGCCTCGACCAGGAACCAAAGTATTTCTTCACACAACAACCTAGGAACTTACAGACGTCTGTGTTATAGGGCTTTAATTGGCAGTGGGTGGCAGTTACAATTCAGTCAGTGGTTAAGGGTCCCGTGATGACGGCCGAGCATCTCTGTACCGCATCCGCAAGGGACTTTCAACGTGTGGTTGCATTTTAGCCTTGAATAATTTGTTTTCTATTGTGAAAGTAAAATTATATATGATAGGTTTTTTGGATTATAAAAATACGTAACTGGAGACTACATTTAAAGTTCTTTCGGAATTGACACTTGCTTCTGCACAGCTGATGATGCAGTGAAACGTGGTCATTGGGGGCAGACAAGCTCAGTGATGAAAACTCACGTAATATAAAAGCCATTTCTAGACCAGTAAACCATCCTACTAATATTTTGTGGTGGCTGCTGACAAGTTAGGTATCTGACTGCTTTATCATTCCCTTACGATGCCGGTGTGCAGGAGCCAAACAAAATGCCCAAAGGGAGAAGAGGTGAAAGAAGGAACAAATTATCGGAACTGTAGTCCTCTGAGTAGACTTGTTCATACCTTTTGTAGTTTATTTACAAAATTAATTTTATTTGTGCCAAGTTGTAAGTGCAGTGTTAAGATGATCATTTAATTTTGATGATCATTTAATTAATGGTCATTTAATTTAAGATGACCGTTTAATTTTAAAGAGAAGTTACCCCAGGAGCATTAGTATTGTCCTGAATATAAAATTAGTTCTTTGTAACTTGACCATGGAAGTCATTTAAGTCCCATTTTACAATTACATATACGTTGGAACAGGGTAGAATTTGGATGATGAGCCTGTCTCAGAAATCATCAAAAAAGATTTAACTAATACTATAGTATTATAGTAAATAACCTATAATAATATAGGTTATTTCATAGTATAGGCCCTGAGAGTATTAAAGAGATGTTCCACTTTACTTTTTGTTTTTAAAAATTAGGATTAAATTTCTAATACTTAAATTTCTCTAATGAGGAATAATATTTTCATTTTTGCCATTGCTGTTATTTTTTTACATGTCTGGGTTTTCAGATTACACTTTTAAGTGTTTTAATTTCACCAAAGTATAGTTAGGCTGCACTGCCTGCCCCCAGGCACTGATCTGTTTTTTCCCCCACTAATTTATAGTGGAAAGCGCCACGTTAAATGCAGTATTTTTGAGATTGAAACATATAAACCAAGATTAAAAGAAAAAAGATTTCACTACTCATCACAGTTCTAATCACCACTTAATCTGACCCTTAATCTGATCCTTTCAGTTTTTGTTTTGAAGTTTCTTACTTATGCTAAATGTTTACCTCTTAGTCTGAGCTCCGACGTGTGGCTCTGGGGCTGAGACAGCTTAACAACAAGCACGCGAAGCTTCTGTCTTTGCTGCCCGTCGAGTGTGCACCCCCGACGTGGCCATCTTCCTTGGCCAGCAGCTCTCGTTATATGAAAACGTCTTCCCTGTTAATCTTGCCAGCTTCCCCAGCAGTTTTACACAGGAGAGAGACTCTCAGGGTGGGAGCTGAGTGTACATCACTTTTCCTCTTTCCCGTTTCCTGAATTTTCTGTCTTCCTTCAGCGTAAGTTAAAGCTGGGAAGGGAGGGCAGACAGTCCCATGCAACTGCGCCTCCATGCAGAGAGTACCACAGCCTCGCCCTGGTCTTTGGCTAGGTCCCCACGTCCTCTGTTGTCCTCCTGGAGGGCAGTGGCCTTTGCTGAGTGCAATCCCACCTCGCTACAGCCTGTGGGAAGGGAGTAGGCTTTCCCCAGCCCTCCTTAGTCGGATTCTCTCTCCCTCTCTTTTCTAGATCCTTCGTTTCTCTTATCCCACCCTTGACCAGAGGGTTGTAAGAGCTTTACTCCCTGGTCCAGACTTCCTCCCTCTCCCTTAGACCCCCTTTCCCGACCGCCCATCGCAGTACGAAACACAGAGCCGCTGGATGCGCTGTGGCGCGAACCGTGTTCCCGGACGTCAGCCGGGGGCCGGGTCAGCAGGGAAGACACACAGTTCAGTCCTCCGTCGCACAGCGAGGCGTGACATAGTCCTCCCGTATGGCGTTGCGTGATGCCATCCTCTCCTCCATCCAGAGGCCCTCCTGCCGGATTCGTGGGTTTCGTTTTGTCTTGATTATGCTTTCTCTCTCCATCATACAGCCATTCTCTGAATTCTGTCCTTCTTTTTGACCCTAGAGAAAGAAAATTCTTTCTTGAATGGACCTCAGGTCCATCCCTTTTGGTCTTTGCTCGCTTGCAGCGTCTTTTCTTGCTGGATTTCTTGCTGTACTTCGCCTTTCTCCTTAAATGTATTTCTCCATCCGTTTTCTCCATCTTCCCCACACGAGAAGACCTGGTTGTCCCCCTTGGTCACAGGGTTCTCTGGCCCCGCTCCCCAGCGCTCCTCCCCGCTCTGCAGGCCCCTCAGCCTCTTCTGCTGGCCGCTTCTTAGCTGCCCGCGGGGCTTCGCTGCCATGCTCTCCCCGCCCAGGTCTCGAGGCTGCCGGGGCGTCACTCCTCCTCGGCAGGACAGTCCGTGTCGTGCATTTGCATTTCCTTCAGCACCATGATCTTGTCCTAGGGAGCTCTGCGACCCACTGTTACCACGTTTAAAATGCCCATGGCCCTCTGTATACATTTTAATACATGAGCCCTGAGAAAGGGGTGTGTGTGACAAGAAGCCATCTTATTTGCCGCATACCTTAGTGCAAGGCGAAACACGTAGTCCATGCTTAATTAATCTGTTAGAAATGAATGGATTTTTTTCATTGAATAGATTTGACATATAACATGTAAATTTAAGGTGTACAATGTGTTACTTTGATACATTCATAGTAATAAATACTGTTGTAATGGTACTTATCACATTACATAATAATCGTACAGTAGTATCCTGCAGTTCATGCATATTTCCTCTAACCAGCCCTGATGCCTTATCAAAGTGAAGTGTTTCCAAGAAAATGAAACACTTAGTCCACTGTAAGTTGCATGTTTTCAATACAGAGGTGATGTTTTACAAATGAACAAGCCCCCGGATGGTCTTGCCAGGAGACCCTGTACAGTGCGACTGCTTCTTTCGTTTTGTAGGAGAGGAAATAAGTTCAGGGAGGTCACACAGAGTCAGGATGACAGGTGGCCTATCATTGCCCATGTTCTCGCCTTCTTACCAACCCTTCCCAAATGTGTCACTTCCTAGAGAACCTGTCCTATGTTCTGCCAGCATCTGAACGCTCTGCCTGTTCCCCAGAACCCCCAGTCTTGAAAGATGTCACCGAACTTCATCTGTTAGATGAACTTTCTGATCACTGTGATCTAACCAGTAGCCACACTGAATCGATATAATTTTGGCAAAGAACATCTGTTTGGGGAGAAAGGGACACATTGCACAAAGCTTGAGGAAGTGACGAGCATGGATCCCAGACGGGCACCCTTAGTGACCTTACACTCTTAGCGCCCCAGAGACCTGAGAGGCCCTGGAGCCCTGAGGACCGCGGCCCCTCCACCTGCCACCTCGCAGCCGGGACTCTGGTGGTTACTGAGACGCTAAAAATAAAATGCCGACGTTTCAGAGGGAGTGTGTCGAATTGATGCTTTTCTTTCTTTTGCTCTTTGCACATAGATCGAATATGAAAGGAAAAAGAAAGAAGATGGAAAACGCGCTCGAGCGGATAAACAATACGTGTTGGACATGCTGTTTTCGGCTTTTGAGAAACATCAGTATTATAATCTCAAGGACTTGGTGGACATCACGAAGCAGCCGGTGGTACGTATGTGCTCACGTGGCTCCCTGCTTCGGCGTCAGTATGTGGACCGTATATGTGAACACACTCACGTGCACCTGTGCTAGTGTCAGGTTTTATTTCAACACCCAGAAAAGATTCTTTATTTTAATTTTCATTTTTCAATTGGAGTTGGCATTCAGTATGATGTTAGTTTCAGGTGTACAGCGTAGCAGTTATGTATATAACTCAGAAAGTGATCCCCCATTGGTCTAGCACCCACCTGGCACTGCACACAGTTGTTATAGTATCATTGAGTCTGTTCCCTGTGCGGTACTTCACATCCCTGTGGCTGTTTCATGGCTACTGATCTCTGCTTCTTAACCCTCCACTGTTTCCACCCAGCCCCCAGCTCCGCTCCCACCTGGCATCGTCAGGTGGTTCTCGGTATCTGTGAGTCTGTTCTCATTCTGTTTGTTCGTTTATTTTGTTCCTTAGATTCCACATATAAGTGAGACCCTGTGGTATTTGTCTCTAACTTATTTCACTTAGCATAATACCCTCTGGGTCATCCACGTCCTAGCAAATGGTAATATTTTATTTTTTACGGCCGAGTAGTAGTGCATTGCACATAGGAATCACCACTTCTGTATCCAGTCGTCTGCTGATGGGCACTTCGGTTGCTTCCAAATCTTGGTTATTGTGAGCAGCACTGCGGTGAACATGGAGGTGCATAGATTTTTTCAAATTAGTGTTTTGGTTTTTCTTTGGATAAATAGCCAGAAGTGCCGCTGCTGGTTAATAAGGTATTTCTATTTCTAGCTTTCAGGGAACCCCCACACTGTTTTCCACAGTGGCTGCACCAGTCTGCGATCCCAGCGGCAGTGCACGGGGTCCCCTTTTCTCCACATCCTCGCCAGCACCTGTTGTTTGATTTACTGATGACATTCTGACGGGTGTCAAGTGATAGCTTATTGTGGTTTTTATTTGCATTTCTCTGATGATTAGTGACGTCGAGCATCTTTTCATATGTCTGTTGGCCATCTGTATGTCCTCTTGGGAGAAATGCCTATTCAGGTCCTCTGCCCATTTTTTAATTAGACCGTTTGTTCTTTTTGGTGTTGTGTGCGTTCTTTATAAATTTTGATATTAACCCCTTATCTGATGTATCGTTGGAGAATACCTTCTCCCGGAGAAGAGGCTTATTGAAGCATTTTTAATAACAGCAGCTCCATTGTTCTGAATTTCAGATACAGGTGACGTTAATAGCTCTGTATGAAGGTAGATTGAGCCTCCGTTCGAGCAACGCTTGGCATTAAAGCTGGAGTCTCCGTTCATAGCGTTTTCTAGTCTTTCTTTGGTTCCCTAACTCCCTCCAGACAAGCTCAAGTCCTTCTGTTTTTTGTTTTGTTTTTTTGTTTTTTTGTGTGCGTGTTTTTTGGAAATGTGTCTCAAAAGAATCATATTTTGCGTCATCATAACAGTCTGCCACAGTGAGAGAGTTTATCCCTCTCTTGTGGGCTATTTTCAAATGGATTTTTGTAAATATAAATCAGAATCTGCCTAGCACTAGCATTAGGTCATGTTAAACTTGAGCAATACTGTCTCACAGTGTTGTGGAGATTATACTTGGGTTGGCCTATTCTCCATTTATAAGAAAAAATTTAATAGATGTTTTATAAATTTTGTTTGTCCTATAAATAATCATATTTTAGCACTTCTCCAGACTTTTGTGCCTATTTGCTACTAATTTTGTATTTCTGATGCATTCAAAATCCTAGTAACAGGGTATCCAAATCATGTCCTTTCTCCAGCCTTTTTGTTACATTTCCTTCCATTTAACTTTCTTACACCTTAAAATATTAACAAAGTATCAAATGGAATCATAACAGTATTTTCTTACAGCTTATAAGAATTAAATGGAAAGCCTTTTAGTTTGTGTCCCATTATCTAGTTTTCTTTATCATTTGTCCACTTTGCCAGTACACTCAAGGAATATGTTCATTCTAACTGTTCTGTTTGTTTGCTTCAGAATATGTAACAAGATAACCAGTTTTTAAAAACATTTTAACATAACCGAATTATTGTTTATTAAAGGGCTTAGTACATTTTTTTTCCTGATTTATTCAAAGCTTTAGAAATGATTTATGAAACTTCAATATTGATTATACAGTTCCCCATTTTTGCAGAGATTACTGTTGTACTCCAGCCTTTTACTTTTTCATTAAGAAATTAAATTTCAATAGATGTAGTATTTTATAGAGAAGAGGAAGTTGCTTGTGCTGCAGTGTTATCAATTCATCTTAATGACTTCACTCCCTTCAGCATCAAAGCCTTAGAAACTGTGTTCCAGGCTAGATAAAAAATTTGAAATAGAATAATTCATTAGTTAAGCTGTGTTTCTTCTGGTTTTAATGAAGTTTATCCTTGTGTTTTGTATGAATGTGAAAAGGCCATTCCAGAAACTGAAAGCAAACAATATATTCTCATGGAATAACACACACACAAAAAAAAAAATATGGGAAAATGGACATTCGTAGGGGGACATTCACATGGTCCCAGGGAAAGCAGTTTCTTAGCCTTAACATAGAATGACATGATTTTAAAGTTTATTCATTCTGCATCAAAGAAAAGGGATCACTGGTATTTCTCTGAGTTTTGGTTCTCCCGATAATTTTTATGTGGTGGTACTCAGTAAATCTCTTATAGTAGAACTCTTTAATTCATGAACTTTGTGAGATCCAGTAATCACCTGAATATGTACAAAAATAGATGGGTTTTTCTGGGTAGCAGATCCGTAGTTTATGTCAGATTCTCATAGCGGGCTTCGGACCCTCAGAGCATGGGCACTGCTGTTTTAGAAACTAAATGAGTCTAGAATAAATTTATTATTTAGAGGCTAAGTTGCTTCAGCAAGCATTAGGCTCTTGAAGGCAGGGTTGTATATTATTCATATCCCTACATATTCGTACACTCAAAACACAAACAGGGTAGAAATTCACTAAGTATTAGATGAATCGATTTGGGAAAGGAGTAGCCACATCCTCAGTTTCCAAGACCGCCATATTTTCCTCAGATGGATTTTGACAAGCCTCACGTCAGGCGTAGGGGACGAAGAGCCAGTCTTAAGAAAGTGTGGAATGCCCGGGCTGCGGCCAGCCCTGGGGCCTGGGGAGTCACTTCCAGTTCTCGAATGAAGGGAGTTGACTAGACGACCTTGGCGCTCCCTTCCGGCTCTGCGCCTGTGCATCTCCCCCTGTCCTGTGTCGTCCCCTTCTCCGCACCTCCCTCTCCCATCTGCACTGAGTCGGCAGAGCCCACTGACCTGGAACGCCCAGCTCTCCTCCTCGTGGGCGCCTGTCCCGTGTAAACGCTCCACAGGACACAGTGGTCATCTGTACCTGCTCGCCAATTTTAGTCTGAGCAGCACCCAGAGACTGAAGGGACCCTATGTCGCGTGCTCATCCAGGAAGGGGACTCCTGGTGTGATGGGGAGAGTGCTGGATTTGGAGAAGTGGAACCTCTGGTTAGGTCCAGTCCTCCCACTTAGCCACATGGTCCAGGATGGGATACTCAGTACGTTTAACCTGTTATTTATTTAACATTTAGGTTTCATGACATATGACATAATATAAACTGTACTAATACATTCAAATTAAATGTTTACATTATAAAATTAAAACATGTTACTATGTTTAAAATATTACCTAGTTTACAGAATTCCTACAAACAACTTATGTTTATGAAAGATACATTGTTAACTGCAAAGTATTTTACAGATAGTATTAGTATTAAACAAATTTGTGAGCCATGTGTAACAGGGAAGAAATGAGATCTTAATCATGCTACTTTTTTAGTACTTACTTTTAATGACATTGTCATTTTCTCATGGCCTCCAGTGCCACTTTGAGTAAGTTTCTAACCATGAAGTGTATCGATTTAACATGTCCTCGTTGTCATTAATCTACTACTGTTTTCTTAAGTTATCATCTGCTTTCTGGCCTTTACAATGTCATTTTTGGCATATTCTGGGTGGATTTTAAGAATTCTCTTGTTTTTCCAGTTCCTTCCTTTTTATGTTCTTCTTGAAACTTCCACTTCTGCTAGCCAAAATACTGAGTAGAGAAACTGTCCTCAGGGCCAGTAGTTTTTCCTCATTTCCCAGTAATGTGACTTGCATAAGCAGTCGAGTTAATGGGCAAATAAGCCAACTAAAAAGGCCAAGCTCTGGTAGCCAATTAAAGTGAGAAACACAGTCAGTATCCATTTAAAGGAGTGTTTTTTACAGTTTATATTTTGGCTTTTTTCTCCTGTAAAGTGAACTATCAGAATAATTCTATTGTTTATCCCCTGGCAATTTTTGATCTTTCACTTGAATGTGTTAGGCCTCGTCTTTCTATATATTTTATTATATCTTTCAAGTAGAAGCCTCTACAGCATTGCCTTAAAAAATACAAACCATTAGAAACTTTACTTGATTGCTCCCTGTGAAACACCAATTTGCTTAGACCATCTTGAGCCGACATACAGTTCCAACTCAGCATCCACTTAACAATGTTCTTTATAAAAGTCTCACCCAACATCAGTTTTGATAATAAGTAAACCACTAAATTTCCTTGTGCTGGATCCTCCCAAGTTCAGATCAAGATTCAGGGAAATTTATCTTTAGTTATTGAAAATCCCCTCTAAATCAGCAGCCCCAATCATGTCAGTTCCATAGACCATTTTTTAATTCAGAATTTGTTATCAAACCATTTGCATGCTTTTATTAAAGTAAGTTCAAATCACCATGGTAAACTCACAGAGATTTGTGTGACTTTGATTTTGAGCAGCTCAATGCCCACACTCAAGCTCCCCAGCACTAAATAATGCTCAGTGGGCGGTTGCTTATTTGCACAAGATAGACTTTTCATAAACAAAGCAGCACAGCAATAAGGTCGAGGTACCCTAATCCTCAGAGTTTGTTTCTAGACAGGCCGGGGTAAAGACTCGAATAGAAGTAGTTTAAGCACAATTTGGCATCAGTAACATACAGGAAGATATGGTTTTTTAAAGGATAAAATGACTAGAAAAATTGATATATTGAGACTTTCTCCTGTCCAAAAATAAAACTTTATTTGCAGGTGTGTGCATTATAGGTCTGTGAATTGGTTGAGACTCTTTCAGGTACAAGGAAGAAACTCAGTTCAGAGTAGCTGGCTTAGACAGAGGAAGCGTTGATTGGCTTCTGTGCTGGGCATTCTGGATGGCATCCCGCCCTGAACAGGGCTGGATCGCGCACTAATGTCACTCAGTCCGAACTGCGCCTTCCCATCTCCCCACGTCTCTCCTCTCTAGGTCTTTCCTGTGTGTCATCTTTGTCCTTGGGCAGGAGTTTGCCAGGTGGAAGCCAGAATGGTCCCCTAAGCACCTCGCAGCCAGCAACCCCTAGGCAGAAAGAGAGCGTCTGTCCCGATTACTCCAGCAGAAGCCCCAGGAAGGTTTTGGTTAACCTGTGGGTTTTGTGTGCCCTTCCTCCCGTGTCTGAACCAGAGGATGGGGAAGGCGTCCTCCGCCGGCCCGGGCCCGCTGCCTCCCGCAGCCTGCGCCCGCAGCCTGGTACAGTCAGCGCCTGGTCACTGTTGCTCATGCTGTCGTAATCGCAAATTCCGTGTGTTCAGAACAACCCCTGAGCGCGCACTGTGTTTCTGTTTCCTCCTCGTGATAGGTTTCTCTGTATCTGTGCGCACGCGCGCGCACACACACACACACACACACACACACACCCCCCGGTATCTGTATTGATATATCTGTGACTCTGACTCAAGATCTTAAAGGTGAAAGTAACCTTAGAGATTATCTTGTCTTTCTAGTGTATAGAGGCAGAGAAGGGAGCTGCCTGGCGGACTGAACCCCGAGGTCCTGGCTCCAGCCCAGGAATATCCCTTACCACATTGCCTCTTCTGTCTTCAGTCACACGTGTACATATCCGCAGACAAGCGAGGAAAGTCTTTTTCTGACAATAGGGACCCTATTTTGGTGAAAAAAAAAATAACAGCTAATTTCTTTCTCAGTCAGGCCAGGCCGCCTTCTCATTTCCCCCGGTTCAGAATCGTTGTCATCACCCTACACCGGGTACGTGGAGGATGGAATTTAAGCTTCATCTTAGTTCATTTAGTTCCGAATCCAAAGTAAAAACAGGTATTTTTAATGTTTGAAACTCATTCCCAAATTTACCATTTTTCGAATACTCTTTTCTAAATCTTTTATCATTTCCTTTCTGCTCACATATTTCCTTTCATTTCTCTCTTCACTTTTTCTATAACTGGAAGTTTTCATTTTTGAATGGTATTATTAAAACTAAAAAGACCACCAGTTTCCCAACAGAGCCTATTAATTAATGACAAACCTTTTGAGACTTCTGTCTTAAAAGATAATTATTTGCTGACTTATGAAGTGGAGCCTTAATTAAACGTTTTAGAATACAAATGTCATACTAAAATAAATTATTAAATATGTTGAATATAAATGAATGAAATATAAATATTTATGAAATTTTAATACTGTCTTTATGAATAGAAGGTTCTAATAAGCAGTAGACCTACGATAGCAGAAGTAGGGTCATATTTTTGGCTTACCTAAAGCTGGGGTCCCCAACCCCCAGGCCACTGACCAGTACTGGTCCGCAGCCTGTTAGGAACCGGGCCACAAAGCAGGAGGTGAGCTGCAGGCGGGCGAGTCAAACTTCATCTGCGTTTGCAGCCACTGCCCAGCGTTATCATCACTACCTCAGCTCCGCTTCAGATCCTCAGGCATTCGATTCTCAGAGGAACATCTGTCCCTGGTGCCACAAAGATTGGAGACCGCTAACCTAAAGCATTATTACTTGGTGACAGCTCTCTGTCAAAGATGTGTGTGTTTTTTATTAACTTCTAGGAATTTAGGTATATGTAATATATTACGTTAGCACTGAAATTCTCGATGAGAAGAAATGCAGATAAATCCTCCATCTGGTTGGCAGAGCCGTGGAGGAATCAGTGATATGAGAAATGTCTGGGGGTGGAGCGGGGAAGGAAGGAGAAAAGAGACTAAAATAGTAGGCTGCTGTGCCTGTGGCTCTGCATAGCTTTGTCTTGATCTTGGGGGAAATTTTAAGAATTTGATCTGTGGATTTCTGGGGTTTTGGCAAGATACAATTGTCCCACAAATGCACACCTCATCCTAATTGCTGGATTTCTTTGCTCCAGTATGTGCTTTGCCTTTTCCTTCCCAGGAAGCCACAAGGTGCTGTCCCTTTTTCCTCTGCATTCAGACTCACTGCAGACCCCCCTACACACCCCTGCGATGCCGAGCTACTGAGCCCGCCCAGCTCGCTGCCTCAGGTCCTCTGCAGCACTGCACGGGTCAGCCGGGGGACGCCCTCCGGTCCTGTGTGAAGTCAGGGCATTCTGCTCGGCTCTGGACTCCTTTCTGTAAAATACGAGCAGGCCAGAGAGTACGTTGGAAAGTCAGTGTTGAGAATAAGGGGAGAATTGGTTTTTCTTGATCTCTGCATAGAATTGCCATTCAACTCAAAAGTTCAGATATACATCCTCAAAGAACCTCACAGCTCAGCTCAGGCTGGGCCACATTGCGCCTCCTTAGTGCTCCTGGAGCACCTCTCAGCTCAGACCGGGCCAGGTGCACCTCCTTGGCACCCCACACCATGTATGCGTCCTTATTACTGTGCTTCTCTTTCCTTCTGCGATCACCCACTTGTGTGCCCTTGTCTCCCACCCCACACACCCTTAAACTATCAACTCTCAGGGTAAAGACTGACTTATATTACTCTACTTGGCACTTAGGAGGTGTTAAAATAAGTATTCGTATGAATTATGAATTTGTAAAAGGGAAAGTTAGATTACCAATTTCTTCAACCCTGTTAGGCCCTTTATTTTTATTTCTTTATTTTTATTCTGTTAGAACCTTTAAAATTTCTTCCTCAGTTAGCTTTGTTGCCAACAATACTTTAGCACCATAATACAGATTTTAGTAATAAATGTCATTCGGATTCAGGTAACATAATTTCATCAATTTTTGTTTCTCAGACTGAGTCGTTGCCCTGTAAGTTAGAGTCTGAGCGTTAGACTAGCTCAGCTTGTTCCTGTGGACCTTCTAAGCAACGTCCCCTCGACCACCCACCAGTCCTCAGCTCCCTGCTTACTCTTAGGCACACCCTACCTGTTCAGCGTGAGCGTGCCGAGCCTCCCATCACAGTGCAGGCTCTGTGATGGGAATGCAGTGTGATGAGGAGGGAGAGAGGGGCGTGTAAGTCAAGGGTGACAGTAGTGTGAGGGCTGTCATTGAGAGATGGGACGGTTAGGGAAAGTTTCTCTGAGAAGTGACGTCTGTGCCGAGTCTTAAAGAATGAATTCGGATTTGAGGGCGGGGATAAGCATGGCAGAGACAGGGAACAGCGTGTGGGAAAACTAGAAGGCAGCAGGTGTATGTAAAGGGAATATTAGGAGACGAGGCCACGGGCTAAAGGCAGACCTGGACAGAAGCTGGTAAAGAGTTTGGAATTTAGCCTGTAACCCAAGGGGAGTCACTGAAAACTTCTAACGGGGGCGTGACTTTTCTTTTGTGTTGTGTCCTCCGTTGTGTCTTTTCTTCAGGGGTCTTCTGACCTTGGTGTTCCCTGTCTCCACTGCTGCTTTCTCTGCTGATGCTTTGTGCCAAGTTAATTCATTTGGCTAGAGTCAGATGGCCCTGGGTTGCAGTTTGGAACATTCTCAAACTCCCCCCACAAAAAAAAAAAAAAAAAAGAATTCTGTAACTCTGATAATGTAACCTTGGTCCCACTGGTCACCTGACAGATGGACAGACTCTGAATATCTCATTCCATTCTTATTGTTGAAAAGAGAGACATCTTCATAAAAAGCAAAATAGTAAACTTACGATACTGGTTTACCAAAACGAGGGGGCTGCACATGAGAACAGCTGAACCTCTGCCCTAGGGCTCTCTCGGTTGGACCCTCTAGGCTCTCCGCGT
>CM053508.1:1356445-1380167 GCA_028627145.1 Eidolon dupreanum | reverse complement strand
CCGCCTCTTAAAGGCGTACAGCCGCTTTCCGAACGTCACCCCTTCCCCCTCCCGCATGTCCTCTCTGCCTCCTCATCTTGTGACTGCCAGTGTGTCTCGGCTCTCAGCAGAGTGCGGCTGCATGTGAGCAGGGGGTCCGCTTTGCCATTGTGCACCCCCAGAGCCTGGAACCCTTTGAGGTCTTAATGAATCTTTGATGAATGAATGAACACGTAAGGTAGGGTGACATGAGACGATGAGGAGCTCAAGTGCTTGCACAGGGCCTGGCGCCCGGTGTGGTGGCTTCTAACACCATCGCCCCTTCTGCTGCCCGTCTGATCAGCTGCATAAGGCAGTGAAAATGGCCCCCACATGGGAAAGCAGGAAGCACTGATTTTTCAAGAAAGTCACCCTTCTGGAGGACCAGGGCAAGACCTGAAGGATTCGCCAGGGACCTCTCAGAGGCAGCCCTGAGGGCCGGTGACAGCTGTGTGACCTCGAGGAAGTCTCTCGGCCTCTCTGAACCTGTTTCCCATCTGAGAATTTAAAGGGGTTCACTAGACGCTGCATAAGATCCCTTCTAACTCAACGTCCTTGATCTCCTACTGTCTGTCCTTGACTGCATTCCGGAAGAAGAGCGAATAAACTGAAGAGGGAGAGGCGGCCGGGAGGTTCCAGAGCGAAACACCGTGGTCAGTTCCCAGTGACTGGACTGGACAGCCACCACCCCACCCCTTGATGTAGAGACCCAGGAGAGGTCTCAGAAATCCTCCTCTGCCTTCCACTGGGAGCAGAGCCTGCCTGGCTTTGAACCTTACTCCCAGCAGCTTCACACCCGGCTCTCCTCGCACCCTTAAATGACCCTACAAGGTAGGCAGTATAGCGCCATCTGTGTCGTCTCCATTTATCAAGGCGGGTGAGGTGCCAAGAAAGGTCACAGCGGAAAGGTCACAGGGTAGGGAGTGGAAACCAGACGTGCCTCCCCCACACCCCCTCTGCTCCCCGAGATGGGTGAGAATTCCCACTTAGGGGCTCCTTAACCTGTCGATCATCAAAATCAGTGGGAACATCTTCAAGAGGGTCCAGGGCCTGCCCAGGTCACCCCATCTTTGGGGGTGCTACCCAGAGATCTGTATTTCTCAAAAGCTCTCAGGTCCCAGTGACCCTCAGCCTGACCGGAAACCACTGCCCTGTGCTGGGCTGCGAAGCCACCTAGCCGTTTGGAAAGCCGCCCGGGAATGTGCAACACCTGGACGTGTCACTTCGAACGTCATTCCCCGGTGCCCCACCCCGTGGGGCTGCGCCCGCGCGAGCGGCAGGCGCGTCTCCGCAGCGCCCTCTGCTGGCTGGACACGCCGTGACACCTGCCCTGCGACCGACCCCCTCCACGGGGAAGCCTGGGGGCGTCCCGCAGCGTCCCCGGCGCCTTCGCGACAACGAAGGATGTCACGCCACACCCCACCACGAGGTGGCGGTGATTGCCACTAATCCCTGCGGACTGAGAAAAGGCAGTGACCACGTTCCACTATTGGCGAACAAACGAACCAGCAGTTTGCTTTCAGTGGGGACAGTACTGGCCACACACGGGGGAAAAACACTCTCATGGCTGACTTAGTAGTTTTGGGCACGACTAGGTTAAGACTTGCTTCCCTAGGAGATGCCCAGACTTTATTCGCACCCCTTTTTCCTCCCCAACAGGTATTTACTGAACGCCTAGTAAATACTAAGCAACGTTATTGCACAGAGCAAGTCTACAAGCCTCCTGGGCGGGGTTTACCGTCTGGCGATGGGGACAGGCATGAGACACACACACGAACAGATCCATCTGCTCCTACACGCGGCGGTGAGTGCTCTGAAGGAGAAGAACCAGGTTTTGAGACCCCGTTTGGGGAAAGATGGACGAGGAAGGCCTCTCGCTGGAGCCGCCTTAAAAGCTAAGGCCTGACACCTGAGGTGGGGGAGCCAGGCAAAGCAGGGAGGGGACAAGGCGTTCTCACCTGAGGTGCTCCCAGGGGCCCTGGGGCACCCGGTAAGGGCGTGGGAAGTGGGATGAGGTGAAAGAGGTCAAGGTAACAGAAAGCACCTACTATGTGACAGGCGCTGTCTCACCAGCTGCATACCCATCGTCCCAGTCCATCCCCGCCCGTCCTGAGAAGTAAATAAGTCTCATCTTTTGGATTTCACAGATGAGAAGATTGAGGCACAGAGAGATTAAGTACTTTGTCCAAAGTTCTGTAGAGAGTAAGCTAGTAGAACTAGGAGTTAGACCCAGGCTGTCCAGCCTCAGCGCCCAGCCTCAAAGCTGATGGATCACAGCGGTGCCCCTTATCCGCCGGGGACACATCCTAAGACCCCCCCAGTGCATGCTTGGAACTGCGGATAGTGCCAAACATTATATGTACTATATTCTTCCCTGTACGTACTTAACCTATGATAAAGTTTAATTTATAAATTAGGCACAGTAAGAAATAATAGCAATAATAAAGAATAATGATAACAATATACTGTAATAAAAGGCCTGTGAATGTTCTCTCGCTCTCAAAATACCTTCCTGTACTGTACTCACCCTCCTTCTTGTGAGGATGTGAGATAATACAATACATACGAGACAAGATGAAGTGGGGTGGAATTTTCCACTTTGTATTTTTGGACCATGGTTGACCGTGGGTCACCGAAAACCACAGAGTGACATCGTGGCTAAGGGGTGGGGGGACTACAGCTCTCTGCACTGCCTTCTAGGCATCGAGAAGAAGCTCGAGTTTTATTCTCAGTGCAACAGACATCTTCGTAAGCTTTTCCGCAGCGGTTCTGAGCAAACTCTCACGTCGTAACAAGATCGTGCTGACCGGGTCACAGATTATAGGTCAGCAAGAGCACAGAGAGACCGAGAGGGAGGTCAGTGCAGTGACAGATGAAGACGGCTTAGACAAGGGGAGCAGTGGAGATGGGGGAGACATGCAAGGGCTTGATACAGAAGCGACGAGACTGGTGACAGATTAGGTTCTGGATGTGGGAGATGGCACCAAGCTTGGGGAATCGGATTACGAACCACTGGCTGAGAAGCAGCTCAGAGCAAGTTGAGTGCAGTGAGCAGAGTTTAATTTTTGCACGCGTGAAGTGAGAGATGCCAGTGATACATCTAAGTGGAAGATCAAGTAGGCCACAGGAAAACCATAGATCCCTCCAACTCGGTGTGTGTGAAAGTGAACTCTTCGTTTACCTCATTCTGAAATTTAGAGACCTCTAGGCTAAAAGTGGAAATATGTTGTTTTTAGCATAATAGGGGCTATTCAGAAATGGATGATGCTTCCCACAGGGAGAACAGTTCCACGGACCAAACCCTCAGAAACTCCTATGTTTGGAAGTAGGATCTGGGAAGAGAAGGGAGTGGCGGAGGGAGGGAGAGAGAGAGAGAGAGAGAGAGAGGGAGGAGAGAGAGAGAGAGAGAGAGAGAGAGAGAGAGAGAGAGAGAGAGAGAAGAGGGTAGAGAGAGGGGGAGGGGAGGGGGAGGAGAGATAGAGAGAGAGAGAGGGCGAGAGCAAGTGAGCCTGAGGAGAGCCATTAAGGAAGGCAGACGTCACATGCCAGAGCAGCTTAGAGCTGCGCTCCTATCAGCCCGTGACAAAGCCAGGCGCCTCCGTCCTATTTTCTTACACGTGGGGAGGAGCCGGCCTGACTCAGGGAGCGACTCAGTGCCAGAGCCCAGGCTGGCACGCTGGGGACACGCTTTTCTAAGCCCATCCGTCACTCTATAGTGGAGAGTGCACCCCGGAACAGGAAGACGTCCCCGCACTCTCCCCATAAAGCCTGTCCCCTGCTGAGCTCGCGGGGACACACGGGGGAGTGGACAAAGTGTCCCAAACTTTGGGCGGGGGATTCCGCTCCGTGGGCGGGTTGGCTGTGGCCCTGTTGGTCACATTCTGGCTGTCATTTCCTGTGCTGGTTTTATCTTTCCCGGCCGCTGCCCCTGATTTCAACCACTTCTCTTCCTCCTTGCTTACCCTCCCCCAGAAAGCATCGTGATGGCTCTGCGCCCCAATGCCCCGACCTGGGTGCGACCCGGGTACAGGCGGGGGGACCTCGGCGGAGAGTCGTCTCCGGCTTCCAGCCTGCCAGCCCAGAAACAGACGAGTCCCCAGGGAACATCTACCACTGAAAAAACATCATTTTCCTAATCGGGAAGGCACGTTTTCCTCTCGATTGGGCTTCTCAAACTTGAAGGAGCAAATGAGTCACCTGGGGATGTCCTTACACTGCAGCGTTTGACTCGGGACGGGTGGGGCAGGGACGGAAAAGCCGGGCTTTTCACAGGCTCCCCGGCGATGCTGCCACTGCTGGCGAGGAGACCCCACGCTGGGTGCCAAGGACTCAGTGAGCACACGAAAGACAACGAGGATAACAAATCAACTGTGGGTCTGTCTCCTAGAAAGGCACATTCTGCTTCCCGTGCGTACCTCCTGCTCAAACAGCCCAGGACTTCCTGGGTGCCTCCCCAACGGCACCCAGAAAATCCGGAAGAGGGACGGATCCAGGCGAGGCTGTGGGGAGCCCCTGGGGTGACGGGTGGCCGCTTGGACCGTGGGTTCGGGGTGGCAGAGGCTGGGTGGGAAGGAGTCCAGTCCTGGAGACAGTGGCCACGCTGCCTCAGGGGTCCTCGCGTCCAGGGGATGGCCCACACCCCGAAATCCATTCCTCCGCCCTCCCCCCCAAGGCCCGACGGGGGGGGCCTGCATTTTAGGGGATGCCTCTCCCTAAAACTCTCCTACTCTACCTGGGAGGATTAAGGGGAGCCCTGCCCTCGATTCAGGAGTGAGGAACGATAATCCTCTGTACGGGAAACTCTCCAGCCCCGGCACGTCTCCCTCCCTCTCTTACTCACCACCCCACCCCCGACCGACAAAAAAAAAAAAATGAGACCAGACACTGCACTTCGAGTGAAACCATTAAGTAGGAAAACACGGCACCCGTTACCGGAACTTTGGAACTTTCTGTCATCCCAAACGAGCTCTACTATCTACCATTTCATTTTTAAAATGTATCATTCACTGGAACCCTTTTCATAAGAAGACACTTCCCTGCATCTAGCATTCAGAAAGGAAGGATGAAAGCTGGGTGGCATTGGGGCACGAGACGCAGCTCGGGGCCACTCGCGCGCTTCCTAAAATGAATCGTGTGACTCCATGTTCACAGAAATGAGAGGGAGAGTGAGCGCCTGCCTGTGCAGGTGGACTTGGACGTGGGTCTACTTAAAGGCGGAGAAATTTGTGAAACTACTTCTCGGAGGCCCTCCTGGAGCAACAAGGGGGCTTCCGGGGTGCTGGCGGTCACGTGTGCGTGGCTCTGGGTGCTGGTGGCGCGAGCGTGTTCAGTCCGTGGAAAATCACCGGGCTGCACACGCACGATGCACACGCACGATGCACACGCACGATGCGTGCGCTCTCAGCATGTATCCTCCTCTCCTTTACTCAGAACTTCTCCCAAAAATGAAAAGTCCCTCCTCCGCTCCAGATTCTGCTTCAGGGAAAGGGCCCACCCTCACCCAGGTCGTTAGAACGGAAAGGGTGCCGCCTGGAGCCGGAACTGCGGCCTCCCTGCTCACTCACGACCCCGACGTGGAATCAGAGCTGACACCAGCCCGCTTGTCCTGACTGCGGGAGCCTATGGCCACGGCACATCTCAGGGCGCTGGGCCTGGGCTTCCCTGACGCCCACACGCGGGCCACCGCCTGGGACCCACAAAACAGCCCGCTGAGTCTGCTCCCCATGAATGGAGCTAGGGTGGGAGCCGAATGGGTTCAAGGTGGCAGGTCTGACAGGAAACAGGAAACGGACAGGGGAAGCAGAGGGGAGAACGGAGGGAATCGAAACAAGAGGGCGGCTCCCTCCTGCCTGCTGAAATACGATCTTTGCGCCACATGTAGGCGCCAATTGTCCTACAAAGCATAAATCGTTTTTTCATGTCATGGAAATGAAAACTAACACTTAAGAGGAATTCCCCCTTACACCTGATCTCATTAGCTCTGAGATTAGGCCTCCACTGAAGAAGGCTGTAAGAAGCCTCGTGAGACCCATTCCTAAATTTGCTGCATTTACTGATGAGGGCCGATGGGAGAAGTGCCTGTGTGTTTCATTATTGGATACTAAAGAATTCCTTGAAAATTTGTTTTTACACAAAAATGATGGCGAAACTTATAACTAATTACATTCTGCCCCTCCTACCCGACCCCGGCCTTTAGTTGTTGTTGTTGTTGTTGTTGTTGTTGTTGCTAAAAACTTCTGACCAGATCTGGAACCGGCCTCTAGCGACTGTGCAGGACTCCATGACACCCAGTCAGACACTGTCCTTGCCCTCGGGTGACTGTCTTACTCCTCCCTTCCATCTGTACCAGTTGCCTCGTTCATCTCTGAAGGGGAAACGTGCTACGTAGACTCTGTCAGTTGCTCGTATGTCAAGCAAGGCAAAGCATCAAGAGGTCGGTCCGCTCTCCGAACCGTAGTATCTCTCATTCCCACGCCGGGGTGCCCTTCACACGTAGGGGTGGCCGGGACGAGATAAGCTATCCTGCTCCCGCAGAGTGTGGCAAGCGCTCGCCCCGCCCCCGAACACGCGCCTGCGGCCGTTTCAACAAAATAATCGTGGGGCAGTTTCGCCGATCGGAATCATGCTGACACATGTGTGTGCACACGCGCACAAGCGCACACACTCACACACTCCCACCCGATGCCGAGTGATCGGAAACCCATCCCCTCCCAGACACATGATTTAGGAAGAGACCCCCCCCCCCCTTTCAGGCATGTATACTTTCTACCTCTTCGGTGCATTCTCCTTATACATCTCTATACATAACATAAACACTTCCCCAAGTTTTATTCATATTATCATGTCAGGTATCCATGAGAAAGAGAACGTCTTAGAAAGTACATGTGAGTCTACGGCCACGCCACCCTGAACACGCCCGATCCTGTCTGATCTCAGAAGCTAAGTGGGGTGGGGCCTGGTTAGTACTTGGATGGGAGGCCACCTAGCAAGACCAGGTGCTGTAGGCATAAAAATAAAAAAATAAAGGATCGTAAGCTGACAAGGCCCTTGCAATCTGTGAGGTCAGCCAAGGGTTGCCTTGCCTTAAAAAAAGAAAAAAAGAAAAAGGAAGAACATCAATGTGAGATTGCGTGGGAAGCCATCACGGTCACAAAGTACCGCCGAGCCCGACCATCGGCACAAAGCTCCGCTGGACCCCGCTTCTCCTGGGCCCGCTGCCTCTCAGGGCCGGCCACCGGCGCCGCTCCGACGCGCAGGCTCCCAGGCTGCGTCCGCAGCGCCGGGCTGGTTTTACCGTGTGTGTCTGCGGGTTGAGCGAGTGGTGTGCTGTACACCGCACGCTGTTCCCTCGCCTGCCTTTTCCCCTTCCTACGCAAGCGCGACAGGCTCGCGGGGCCGCTGGGCCGGGGAATGGGGTTAAATCGGCTTCGTTCCGCCCGTGAGTCTGGGCCCGAAGTTCATTCACTGGACGATTTTTGCCGGGCCGTCTACTGGGCCCCGTTCCAGGTCCTGGGGATGCAGCTGTGAGCAGAAAATACTCATCTCTGCCTCTGTGGTGCTTCCATTGCCTTGAGGGGACACAAAAGATGGCAAGGAAAGCCACGCTGGTGGAAAAGTGCCACAGAGGAAAACCAGGGAGAGAAGAAGAATGGGGTATCCAAGACCAGTGACAGCAACTTTTAACATGGTGGCCATGTAGGGCCTATGGAGACGGTGACACGCTGGGCCAAGTTACAACTTTAATCTGCATAAACAGTTAGTAGCTTCTTTTTTAGCCAGAGAAGAGTTGAGCAAGGTGTTTTCAGAGGTCTCTTTCCCGTCTCCAGCCCTCCCACGCTTGGCTCGCCCTCCCAACCTCGACGCCGAGCGGCCCTCGTCAAAGACGACCCCGTGCCCGCCGGTCTACAGCCAGCCCGCCGGGACACCACGCGGTTGTTTCTCTTTCCGGCTCCCTTGCCAGGCGCTGGCACTGTTAAAACCTATCAGATTGCTTCTCTTGACGACTGTTTTGAAAAAGCCACTTCCTATTAAAATCCCTTAAGACCGATTCCCAACCTTGGCTGCATGTTGGCATTATCTGGAGAGCTTTCAAAAATTCTCATGGCCAGGTCCCGCCCTCAAAGACCCTAATTTCATTGGTCTGGAGCCTGGCCTGGGCACTAGTTTTTTTTAAAAAAAGTTTTCTAAGTGGTTCTAACGCACAGCCAGCAATGAGAACCACTGTCTTACGGGCCACTAGCCCCGGTGACAGCGTGCATGATACATGACCACAGGTGTCCAACTGGAGGCCAGTCACCAAGGAACTGAGACTGGAGGGCCCTATAATTAACCGGTTGCTACTAATGATTGTTTCTTAATTCCTCGTACATAATCTCATGCTTTCACAAAGTGCGTTCTACTACATTACCTTTTTCAAAGTGTGTGTTGTCGTCCTTAATAGTGTCCTTAAAAAGACACCAGAGCACTGGCCTGCTAACGGTCAGTGCGGAGGGCTTGGCGGAAATGTGGAGTCACAGAATTTCTAGAGCAGCTACTACGTGCCTCAAACACAGTGCACTCTAGTCATAAGGTCTGAATCAGTCAAATAACCCAACTCACCTTGCATTCCAGATGATAACTAGAGGAAGGAAAAGACATCATTAAATACCTGCACGTCACATATATCACAGCATTTTCTTATTTAATACTCACAATTCTTATCAGTTGGAAATTGGTCTGTAAATGAACTCAGGCTCGAAGTGTTTAAGTGACTGGTGAAGTTAAGCAGCGGTAAGTTGCAGGACCAGAAGCTGAACCCGGTTAGAAGACCACTTTGAAATCGGGGGCTTGGCAGCGTGGGTGGGCAAGCTGCCGCCGGTGTCTGTGCTGTGTCTACGTCCCCGGCAGGCATCCTGGAAGCAGGAAGATGCACATGTCAGTCCTATAACGGGTCCTGTGGCCAGGCTCTGTCGTCCTCTAGCCGTGTGGCCTTGGGGAGTCATTCACGCCCTCTGTGCCTCGTTCTCCCACATACAAAATGGAGATAAGCGGTCCATCTCCCTCACGGCGCTGTTGTGAAGAGTCGTAAGTAGCAACGCACGCAAAAGCCCCTTGTAAATTAGAAAGTACTATAAAGATGACGCTGATGAATTTTTGAATGTGCAATGATTTTATCCTTCTGTGAAGTAAGAAGAAATCTACATATATATATATATATATATATATTGGTCTTTGCCTCCGGTTCTGGACAGAGCTCCTGACGTCCTTGTAAACAGAGGTGCTGGGAAACTCTTTCATTCCAATACCTAGTCTTTGACCTGGCACCTGTCACAGAGCTCCTCGATTCCTTGGGATTTCCTGGGTGACAGGGGTGTCTTTTGTGCTGACGAGGCGGCGGTTGGAAGCTCCTGGTTGGCTTCGGGATGGGGACTGGTCACCAGGACGACCGAGCCATGATTAGACACTGGGAGCTTTCGGCCGCTGCCCTCATCATGCCTTCGTGATGGGGACTCCGGAAAAATCCCCAAAGCACCTGGTTTGGGGAGCTTCCGGGTTGGTGATCACATCTCTGAGCTAGGAGGGGTGCACCCCAAAGCTGGGGGAACAGAAGTTCCTGTGTCTTGGGTCCTACCAGACCTCACCCTGTGGACCTCTTTATCTGGCTGTTCATTTGTATCCTTAAAAATATCCTCTACACTAAATCAGTAGTAAGTAAACTCTTTTCTTGGGTTCCGTGAGCTGTCCTAGCAAACGGTTCAACCCAAGGACGGGGCTGTGGGAACCTCCATTTTGCAGCCGAGCGGGGCAGAAGCTGTAGGTAAGCTGGGGACCTACTATCTGCAACTGGCAGGTGAGTGGGGGGCAGTCTTGTAGGAATGAGCCCTTAACCTGTGGGACCTGGGCAGTTCCTGCTGGAATTGAATTGAATTGAATTGAATTATAGGACATCCTGCTGGAGTTGGAGAACTGGTCGGTATGGGATGAAACCCACACATATGGCGTCAGAAGTGCCGTGCGTGAAGGTAAAGGAAACTGCAATGTTTCTCCCTGAACACCTTCACAGAATCACGAAGAGCAAGGCCACTTGCGAGTATATTTCTTTGGCAACAAATTCTTGTCACACTGGAGCAATTTTTGAGAATGGTATCGACCTCTATACTTACGCTAATGGATATATACTACAGGGGAGGACAAAAACGGGCTAACAAAAGTTATATATTTATGTTCACATATACTCCTGTAAATATATTTATATTGTACATATGATATATAGGAATATACATGAGAGATTTACTTTTATAATTACATTTATATTTTTACATTATATCTATAATTTTCAGATTACAGATTTTATATATATATAATACATATTGTATTGTATTTACAGCATATGTATTCCTATATACATTTCTATAACTTTAGTTCTTGGACTTTTGAACAAAGACTTACAATATTTTAAGCAGAATTCAAACTCCGCTCTGAGCGCTGTGACGCGCCCTGCGAGGTCTGAAGAAGCCCCCTCCTTCCCCACAGGTCACGTCCCGGTGGCCCGTACGGCAGCCTTGAAAAAGAAGCCATGTCCTACCAACAGCTGTTCCCTTCCCGGTTTGTCTCAGTCACGTGGTAAATTTCGAAGATGAATTAGACCAATTAAGTACTGCCTCCAAAAGATCCCGTAATTGATTTTCACTTTTTCATTCATTGCGGCCCACGTCCTAAGTACAAGTGTTGTGTCCACACATTCTAAAAGGCTGAAGATTGGTGTCGCCATTCGGAGCACCTAGCCACATCCGAGCATGTCTTTATTCGTTTATTCAACCCAAAGGACCCAACTGGGAGCCGGAAATCCACAAACCTGGACCCCTCCCTCTGCTTTCCACTGGCTGTCCAAAAATGAGAAAAACACCATGTAACGAATTTTCACAGAATTACATGTATTCGATTTAGGGGATTAGCCAGTATTTAGAGATGATGGCCCTTCGTTCATGAAGTGGCAACGGCAGACGAATAGTTGTGGCTGCATTTTTAATGGGCTTTATTGGCAAACGTGTTGAGATTCAAATTTGTTAGGAAACGGTGCATGAGATCCCTAAGTCTGGGGAGCACCACACTATAATATTTTAATTATAAAAGTAACACACCTGTTAAAGATTCAAAGCGTGCCCCTTGCTATCTAATCAAAAATAAACAAATTTTCTAACTCCTTTCTCCACATTAACCCCAATCACAGGTCCCAAAGTAATCTCTATTAATAATTTATTATGAACGTATGCCAACATTACATACATATGCATATTCTTCTTTTAAAGGGGAGAGCGAAACTGTATGCTACTGTGTACCTTGCTTTTGTCTTGTAATTAAATTTAAGGACCTTTAGACCTTTTCTTTCAAAATCCTAAGTTTTCTCTGACATCCTAAGATTACATGGGTTCCTACTATGAGTTGAACTCCACGCCTGTTTGGCGAGGGGAGGGCAGGCACCCAGGAAGGAAGGTCTGGCGAGGGGAGGGCGGGCACCCAGGAAGGAAGGTCTGGCGAGGGGAGGGCGGGCACCCAGGCAGGACGTGCTGGGAAGGGCGGGTGGTGTAGAGCGGAGGGAGGGGCGGGCACCAACAAGTCAGTGATCTGGAAGGGAGATAAAAGCGAGGATGTAGATGACTCTATAGTCATTCATCCATTTATATGACAAGGTGCTTGAACATCCAATGACAATTCTGAGGGAACATGGAAAAACTGAGGCTAAAGTCAGCCACTACCTCGTGGCCATTAAATTTCCTTCTCAGTTCTTGCTCTTTCTCTTCCACGCATCACAGAACGTGGGAGAGCGAATGCAGCTGCGTGTGAGATGGACCACTCCTTCTTCCAACTCCTGATCTATCTTCCACCCAGAATCGAGACTGTATTCCCAGCCATCCTTGGAGTGAAAGGCTGTGTGATTGGGCTCGGGCAATAGGATAGAAGACGTGATGTGTGCAACTGCTGGGTCGTGCCCTCCCGTTCCTGCCCATCCCTTTCTTACTGGAATGTACATATGGGTGACGTGGGTACCGACGTTGACAGAACACCAACATCGGACGAGGCTACTCTGTGACAAAAAAATTAACCTTGTCCAAAGGGCCAGAGTCGAAAATGAATATTTGCCAAATCTTGGGACACATTAAAAAAAAAAAAAAAGTCATCCACTGAAACTGAGCAGTTGATGCTGCCAAGAAATATATCTGAAAATCTGCCCAAATCGATGAGTTCCAAACCTATGTTCCACATGAAGAAATATTCTTCCATTGGAATCCAGCACACAGACACACATGTAAATCTAAAACAGAAGTTTCGTGGAACAATACTCACCTTCACTGGGTATGATTCTAGTTTAATGCCTATTCCATTTCATTTTTAATAAAGCTGGTCATAATTCACTAAATTGTTTCTCAACTGTTATATAAGCACTGTGGTGACAGGTCTTAGGTGTATGTCAAATTCAATTAATTAATTGTGATGGCATTAGAGTCAATCTAATTAAGAGAAATGAAGAGAACTTCATTTCAGGCATTCATTCAGCAACGATTAGTGAGCCAGGCCCTGTTCTCTCGCTGGGGTACAGCAGCTAACAAAACAAAGTCCCCCACTTCATCAAGCTTACATTATAGAGCTGTGCTGTGCATTAAAATGACTAGTCATGGGTATTTACACTTGAATGTATTAAAAATAAGTAGGCATAAACATCAGCTCCACAGTTATGCTTAGACACAGCTGAAGTGCAGAACAGCCCTTCGGGACAGCTCTGCTCTGAGGAAAAGAATCTTCCCATGTAACTTAACTCAAGCAATGACTTGTTAGCAGAGCATGAAAGTCTAAGAAGGAGCGATGAGAATTCATTAACATATCTCAAAATGAAGGGATTCAGACCACAAGCCAAGAACAGACCAGCTTCGCTGGTTCGTCCCTACTCACCTTCTGTCACAATCATATATGGCATTCCAACCCCCTCGCCTAATTTCTATCAATCAAACCACATTTTCTGGAACTTGGCTATTTTCTACACTTTGTCTAAGCAGCTAGGAATTTCTCATCCTAAATTTCTGGTATTCCGGGTTGCAAAACACTCTTATGGGTTTGAACTTGACGCCAGTGGGCAAAGTGAAGACCTCCGAGAACCAGGCCCTTTGCACTGTGGACACAGCAGGGACTTCTAGCTGCCTACACTGCTCCTTAACAACACAGGCCTGGTTTTATCTGAGGTGGCGATGAGCCAGTGTTAATGAGCTCGAAAACTCCAGTTCGCTGCTCTCCTCGCAACTAGATTAACCCTCGGAATTGTTCAGTGGGGTTTCTAGAAAAGCTCCTTAAAGAGAGACACACAGCTGGAAGGCACCCCTTTGGTCCCTCCCCTCTTCTCACTGCCTACAAGATGGCTGGGATTCCAGAATCTGTGGCAGACGCTGTGGATCGTGGAGAAGGAAGGAAGATCCCGGGGCTCTGATGCCCGTGAAGCTGACATGGCTTCACACCTTCAGTCGGGACTGCATGCCCTTGACTTTCTTTTATAAGAGACAATAAACCCTCATGTGCTTAAGCCATTGTGGTCATTCCCTAACTGGCAAAATGGTGACTCCTCCCAAAGCTCTATCTCACGGGAGGACTTGTGTGAAGAGGCCAGAATGCGTTGTCTTTCTAATCTCTTTAACTACAAGAGAAACCAAGTCATATTCAGCTATAAAGTTTAGGACAATCTTGGATTTTGTTAGAAATCACTGCTTCGTAAGGAATGTCATAAAAAATCCAAATGCTGCCCAAGAGAAAGCTAATCGGCTTACGTAAATGCCAAAGACTTTCAATTTCATGAGTGGTTTGCAATTAGTGACAATTTCCCCTCATTTCTATTAGTTGGTGTTTTAAGCAGGTATTTTCAAGGTACAGCACAGATTTGCCAGGCTATAGTGTGGAGTTTACAAAATATCCTGAAATTCAAATCAGTTTCCTAAGAGTTCATGTTTTAGAATGTCTACTCACTGATTTGCCACAAGCTACTAAATATGAACCAGAGTTAGAAATATCTTAAGGACCAAGCTCAATTCTTTCGACGATCCACTATTAGTGTTGTGATTAAACAGAAAAATGTCTTTAATACAACATATATCAACTAAATTCCCAAGGACCTCCAAATAGCATACAGGGTTAATGGAATAGTTTCAGGAATACTTTGAAAATAAAATTTGGGAATAACTATGCATCCAAATTGAACCAATATTTTTTGATAACCTTTTGACGATGCTAAGCATTTTTTCGTTAACTCCCCAAACTCTTTTAACTTACAAAAATTCCATTTAACACTTAGGAGGGTGACTTCCCCAAGGTCATCGGACTATACAGATAACGTCAAGATCTCAGCCTGTGGTGATTGGATTCTAATCTCATACTCTTTTTCCTCTGTGCTATTTTTATAAAACTTGAAACACATCTTTTTAATTGAACATAAAGCTGGAAAGTAGAGGGAGTAACATTTGAGGGTACTGTATGGGTGGAGGAATATTTCTGAATAACTTGAAAATAACAAAGCTGAGGATAATAACTGAGATATGCCTGAGATAATAATGTTCTATTCATATAACCCAGAAATAATCAAAAGGTCTGCGAGATCCTTCATGAACCACCTGTCGGATGATGTTCACTTTTCAGACCGCCTTTGACCCATTTTTAGCTTCCTCACTGTTACCTAGTGTCGTCTGGGGAACCCACCTTCCCGGAGGGCCCATTTCTCCACTTTTTTCCATTTTGATTCCTATCATCTCAGTTCACTGTCCTGTGCCCTTTTTCACAGGGCGGCTCTCTGTGCGGGCTGCTTTATTGGATTTAAGGAAAATTCTTAATGTGTTGTAATCACTTGGTTCTTTGCTTTACCACAACAAAATTTTCTGCACTTTTTTCACTGAGGCTGTTTTTGTAAAAGTTGAAAAAGTGTTTTAATTGAACATAAAACTGGAGAGGAGCAGAGCACAGAAACATTTGGAGTGGAACAAGCTCTCGGGTTTCATGCTGGTATGCATCATTGCCTTAAACCAAAGAGATGACTAAACAGGGAAATTGGCCTTTTTTCAATACCCAGCAGTTGGGTGTAAAGTCCAAATAACACGTGGGCAGGTGGGAAGCTCCATATTTTTATGTTTAAACCTCTAGCGCCTGGGATATAATTTCATTTTAAAGCGACAATATACACCCCCCTCCTCCCCGCAAAAGATATAATTCAAGACCAAGTGCAAAACAGAAAGAGCTCTTTAGGAATCTGCACGCTTGCAAATATGGTGCCAAACTGAGATTGGAAAGCTGTGCCCACTCTCACGACACCTTCCTTCCTCCCAAGTCCCTTCCCATAGACCTTGCGCCCCCCAGGGGACTAGAGGGACCGCCTGGACCCCACTACCCGGACCCAGTTCGGCCCCACAAGGCGTCCGGAAACTCCAGCTGGGGCAGCCCTTAGGGCAAAGGCCGACGAGTTCTCGGAGGCCCTCGGAGACCAGAGGCTGGCGAAAAGCCCCGTCCCCTGCGCTCATCTTCGTGGGCGGCCTCGTGGTCTCCACGGCCTTGAGGGCCACCCTCCGTAAACGTACAGACCCTACGACAAGGCATTGCAAGCAGGTAACCTGGGGAGCTGCCGTTCTTGCTCCCAGCGCGGGGCGGAAGCGTGCGAGCTCTAGCTCGGGCCCCACCCAGGACCGGCGCCCTTCGGGGGCCCCCGACCCCGCTGGCCCACTTCCCCCGCGTCGGGGCCGGAGCCCTCCCGCGCCCAGGCCGCGCCCTGCCCTGCAAGACCCCCGAGGCGCCGCATTGTGTCCCGGCCGAGTCCCCGGATGCTCGCCGAGGCCCCGCCTCCCTGCGCGGCCCCGCCCCCCGCGCGGCTCTGCGTGCCACGTCACCGCTTCCGGCGCTTCCGGCGGCGCAGCGGGCGATGACGTAGGGGGACTTGCCCTCTATATGAGGTTGGGGAGCGGCTGAGTCGGCCTTTTCCGCCCGCTCCCCCCTCCCCCCGAGCGCCGCTCCGGCTGCACCGCGCTCGCTCCGCGCTCCGGGCTCCTGCTAAGCCAGCGCCGCCGCCTTCCCGCCGCCATCATGATCATCTACCGGGACCTCATCAGCCGTGAGTGGAGACTGCGGTACCCCCGCCGCGCGTGGGGACGGGGTGGGGGCGGGGGGACGGTCGCTGTCGCGGGCCAGGGGGACGCCAGCGGCCTTCCCGGGAGCGAGAAGGGGTCGGTGCCCGGGGCACGCGCCGGGGGCTCGAGCGCGGCGCCCGGGGAGGGGCGGGGGCCGCGTGCGGCCGGCCGGCGCGGGAAATGGCGTCGGCCCCGGGCCCCCGGGCGCGCCGTGACGGGCGGGTCTGTGTCTCCGAGCAGACGATGAGATGTTCTCCGACATCTACAAGATCCGGGAGATCGCGGACGGGCTGTGCCTGGAGGTGGAGGGGAAGGTGAGTCGCCCCGGCCGCGCGTGGGGGAGGCGAGGCTGGGCGGGCTCGGGTTTCCGCTTCTCCCCCCGCGAGGTTGTGCAATCCTCTCCGCTGCCTCCTGGCGGAGGAGACGTTCGTTCTGGGCTCGGGTTTTTCTAGAAAAGTGGAGGCGGAGCTGAGCCTGGAAATAGGTCCGCCGCCTGGGCGCCCTTCCTCCTCCCGGGCTGTCCGGAACAGGTTGTCTGCGCTTGGGGCGTCCCCAAGCCCTCCCACGTTTACCCTGTCCTACTTGCTCAACAACCCGAGAACGCACAGAAAACTCGCACGTGGTTGTAAATGACCCCGTATTCGTTCTGGTCAACCAAAAGTTAGTGCTGAGTTAAGGCGTTTTAGGAGTCATACATTTTTTTCCCCTAAAACGTTTTCAGCGAGAACCAAAAATCTTTGTGGGAGGATGATGGATGTGTGAACTGCTGGTACAGATTTTCTGGATGCTTTTATGCTAAGATCGAGTATATCTTGTGCAACTAAACCACTATTTCTTAATGCAGATGGTCAGTAGGACAGAGGGTAACATTGATGACTCGCTCATCGGTGGAAATGCCTCTGCCGAAGGCCCTGATGGCGAAGGAACCGAAAGCACAGTAATCACTGGTGTTGACATTGTCATGAACCATCACTTGCAGGAAACCAGCTTCACAAAAGAAGCCTACAAGAAGTACATCAAAGACTACATGAAATCGTGAGTGATACTGGCACCTAGTTGATGTCTGGACTCCTATAGGGTTTAGGGATTGGCTCAATTTGAGGTTCCTTAGCAGGCATACTTGCGGGAGACCATACTTTTTTTTTTTTTTAATTGACGAGCTCATAGAGGTGCTTGCTTTTCTATAAATAAACTAATGAGAGCATACTGGAGTAAGCAGTCTGGTTTTAGCTTTGTAGAATAGTACTTTGGAAATAAGTATATGAATTTCAAAACTGAACAGTATTGACGTATCCTGTGAAATAGTAGTTTCATGATTGTACTGTTAGTTTTCTCAGTGACAGCCCGTTGCCGTTGCAGTAGGGTTTTGTTTTTGCTTTTATTATTTATGAAAAAGATTTCCTGTGAACTTAATACTTTAACTTGTTAATATTGTTTTAGAATCAAAGGGAAACTTGAAGAACAGAGACCAGAAAGAGTAAAACCTTTTATGACAGGGGCTGCAGAACAAATCAAGCACATTCTTGCTAATTTCAAAAACTACCAGGTAAATACTTTAAATATTTCAGTGAAAAGATGGCGCAATTTTACCTGTGAGGCCATAAAAATTAGTTACTTGCTGAGTTTCTGTAGTTAAGTTGTGGTTATCTTCCTGGGCTTTGGGGCAGTTGGAACACTTCGTAGATTCAGCTCCAGGAGCACAGGCTACACAGGGTAGCCTTGCCTGTTCCCAGATCTTGTCCTGATTCCAGAATCTCATCCCTACCCAGATGACATTTGTTAGTTCTTCCTCTCATGACTTGCTTATTAACCATCCTAAATGGTCTTCTGATTTTTTCTTAATTCCAATGTATCTTGTCGCTAGTGGACTTCTATTGGGGGACTTCAGGGAATTCCCTTACATCCAAGATTCAAAAAAAAACTGTCACAGTCTTGCTCTTTGTTTTTCTGGCTTTCACACACCCTCTGGCCGTAAGATAACTTCCCTCATAAGATGTGCTCATTGGAAGCTTATGGTCCTTGCATGACTGAAAACATGTTGTAAGGTTTGGAATTTCATGCGTGGAGCTGAGAGGAAGTTGTCGGGAAGCCTGAGCGTGTTCTCTGTTTCCCTCTGTTATCGTGGTTGGTGGTGGTTAGCGCTTTAGTCAGGTGAGCAGGTCTTTGATCAGTGAGCAGTTTTTCTCACGCGCGCCAGAACTCTGCTGACATTCTCTTAAAGTCACGGTGTCCTGGGTCACCCTCTGTTTTGTTGCAGTTCGTTTGACATGGCACATCTGTGTGTAATGGTCTAATTCAGAACATTTGTTGTTTTTCCTAAGTTCTTTATTGGTGAAAACATGAACCCAGATGGCATGGTCGCCCTGCTGGACTACCGCGAGGACGGCGTGACCCCGTACATGATTTTCTTTAAGGACGGCTTAGAGATGGAGAAATGTGTAAGTATGAGGGATGGCTCGAAATCAGTACGGTAAAATGGCGATGTCGCGTGATTCTCATTTCGTGCCACTGGGGTGGGGAGAGGATTCTCTGGCGATCCTTTTAAATCTGGGTCTTGGTCTCGTTTCTCTCTTTGGGGGGTCTAAACAGGGTCATGTTTCACACGTAAAAGATTTTAATGGTATAGAAAGGCTCAGAATCTCTGTTATCTTCATATAGAAACACAGTATCTACGTTATTGTGAATATCAAAACTTCTACTTGGGTTACTGATAACTGGCAGTTGATCACAGAAGGCCTTGATGTTAACTAGCCTTTAGTAAATACAGTTGAGAGTTGACTGCTGAACTGACGCGGACTGCTTCAGTAAAACTGAACGTCTGCTATGCTGGAGGCAGTGCAGAGTGAAGCCTTTGTTATCCCAGCTTTCACTTCAGTGAGGAGCACGATAAACTTAAGGCTAAACGGGATTAGTGGGGACAGTGGACAGTGTCTTAGGACAGTACAGATGACTTGCCATCGGGATTATTCAGAGAACTCTGAGGATTTTTGGTTGGTAGAACAAAGTGTATGTGTGTGTGGGACTTTACTCAAAATAAGACTCTTTTGGAAAATGTGCTGCTTCAGGTTCGGTGAGAATGGTTCTGCATCCACTGATAGACCGTGAACAGTGATGTTGTTCTTCTGGTTTGCACTAGGATGCGAAAGCAAAATCCCCGCGCTTTCTGTCTGTCCTTGTGGCGGCCCAGATTGAAGAGGGGTCTACATCCGCGGCCCGGGCCGCTCAGTGCCTTCACCCTGGGAAGGGGCTAATTCACTCTTCCTTGTTTCACAGTAACGAATTGGGCAATTTGGATCTATCACCTGTCGTCATAACTGGCTGCTGCTTCTCATCCACACACCAGGACTAGGACAAGTGGGACTGATGTCATCTTGAGCTCTTTATTTTGACCTTGGTTTATTTGGAGCGGAGGCATTGTTTTTAAGAAAAACATGTCATGTAGGTTGTCTAAAAATAAAGTGCATTTAAACTCATTTGAGAGGATGCCTCTTAGTTTAATACACATTCAGATCCATCCTGTGTAGTGTCCTGGAGAAGCTAGAGCCGGTTTGTAATCACCACCGAAAAGCGTGAGACTCTTCAGATAGCTCTACGGTGAAACTGCTTCTGGGACCGGAGTATAAAAAGCGAGCATCAAGTCTTAATTCCGAGTTGAAGGGAAAGACCGTGCCCACCGCAGAGCCCGCCTGTGAGGTGGATTCCTCAGACCCTGCATCACCTCCGAGTGGAAGTGCTTAACTAGAGGCGATCACCAGAAGGACAGGAAGAGACCAGGACAGCTGGAAGCAGAGTGCTGTCCGAGCTTCTTTGTCACATACCAAGTTTAGGATCAAGTTCCAGAGAAATCTAGACATCTTCGAATCGTGTAATAAACCTTTGCCAAACTCCCTGGAACGGGACTGGCAAACTGGCTCATCCTGCCACTTTTTTTGTCTGACTTTTAAGGTGCTGTTTCCATTTTTAAATGGAAGAGTCAAAGTAGTTTATGGGACATGAAACAAATCTAATATTGTGTCCAGCTTTATTGGGACACTACTGTGTTAACCGCAAGAGCAGAGAGGTGTGACAGACCTTTAGGGCCTGCAAATTTAACAAGTGTGTTAAAATTGACAGGTCGCTGGCCCCTGCTCCTAAAGGTTATAGATGGAATGTGGGATGGAGAAAGCAGCTTGTGTTAACATACTGTGCCTGAAAAGGCAGCGGGTGTTGAACGTGACTGTGAACACGCATCTCTGACAGACCTGGAGCAGTTCCCGTCTGCTGCTGAGGTTCCGGTGCAGATGCAAGAAAAAAGGGTCCCCGCGCTTTCCGTCTGTCGACGGTGGCAGCCGAGATTGAATGGGGGAGCACAGGGGAGGACGTGGGGTTGGCACAACGCGGAAGTCACCTTGTACTCTGAAGAGAGAGTTTTACTCCAAAGAAGAATCTAAAATACAAGTTTATCAGAGAAGTGTCGGGAAATTGGCTCCCTACATCCTCGCCTTCTGATTCCACTCTTAAAAGCTTTAGTGTTAAAACTAAAGGCAGCCAGTGATTCTTTGAGCTGGGCTTAATGCCATGTGAACCCAGGGCGAGCCCAGTGACATGGCAATCAGAGTATGAGGCAAGGTCCATCGTGGTTGAGGGTTTGAGACAAGCCGATCAGGTTGGCAGTGCCCCCTGGTGACGGGAAGTAAACCCAAGCATTGCAAACTCTAGTCAAGCTGAGTGTTAAGCACTGATTTCTGCATTAAGATGTGGAAAAGTGACAGTCATTGATCAGGAGGCCACTTGTCCTCTCTGAAATGTGGGGAGAGACTTAAGGGAGTCGTCACAGCGGAAAGGGTGAGGATACGCTGGTTTGTAATGGAGGCCTTGAGGTAACAGTTGAAAACCCAATTTAGTGAGGCTGCCCGGGGAACGCTGGAACGGGGCAGCAGTCCCGAGGAGTTACGTGCGAGATGCAGAGTCAGGTTTGTTTTGTACCTAGTTCTAGGCTGGCCGATGTCAGTGGTAGCCCTTTATACTTCAGAAGGATGTATTCTGTCATTGATGCTAAGTGTGATGATGGGCTCGTTGCTGGTGGCCTTTGGGGCCCAGGCGGATGTGTGTGTGGATGACAGGCGGTTGGAGGAAGGGCTGTTTGGTGTCTGGGAGACCTTGAGTGCGTTTGACTAGGAAGGCTGAGCGGGTATGAGGCAGAGCTTTCCAGGAAAGGAGCGGATGCAGAGTTGAGTGGAATGTGCTGATGGGCCCGGGGCATCAGGTGGCCGGGATGCTGGACCTAAGGTGGCAGGAGAGCTGAGGTAGGGCAGTAGGTGCGTGGGAGAAACCGAGTCACGCAGGAAAGCCACGGGAGGGCTCTGAGCACAAGGGTGACGTCTGGCCTGAAAGGGTCGTGAGGTGAAAGACAAGACTGTTGTGCTGTTTTTAGGTGAGGGGATAGGGGCTCCGTCGGGTGGTTGTAAATGCAGAACACATTGGAGGTGTTGAATGAGGTGGAGAAGTGGGTTAAAGGGTGAAGCCAAGTGTTTTGTCCTGAGAGAGAGACTGAGATGGGAAGGCAAGCGGAGTGGGAAGTCAAGTTTGGTTTTGGACACATCAATGTGAGATGCCAATTCCCGGTTCAGATGACTTAGGCGGGCAGGAATTTAATCTGGGAGGAGAGCGGAGAAGCCTAGGCTGGAGACCTTGGGATGGAGAGATCATCTGGGAAATAGCCTCAGCCACCCACACAGAGACTGGTCAGCATGATGAACCGGCGAAGGTGACTAAGAAGGAACTGCCGTGACGTAGGAGAACCACGGGAGTGGCCTGGAAGTCGGGAGGAGGGAAGAAAGTCTAATTAAAATAGCCTCAAGAGAACAGCCAATTCCCAGGGTGTTGCCCAAGAAGTGTCATAATACAAGTATTTTTATTACATGTGCATTTGCTTGATAGGCATGTGAATGAGTCATTTGAATCAGCCATTTTTCTTCAGGTCTATTTAAATGACTGGTAAGTGTAAATTTCATCTGACCTGCAGGGTTAACCAACAGCTACAAACTAATGACAATCATGGTAAAATTGCAAGAAGAGCAGCAAACACTTGGAAAAACCCCTGATAAGAGCATCCTACCGTCCTGAGTGTCTGCAGGCACGTGCACGGAGCTGTGTGACCTCAGCCGGCAGAATATTCAGTAAAATGGAACTTAAACCAGGAAGACTTGAACTAATAGAGACCACATCTTAGTGACCCGCAATTTACACCTAGCAGGTTGCTACATGACCCTTAATGACAGTAAAGGTGTGGCTGACCACCCCCTTGGTGGGCCACACACATTCCTGAAAAAGCTCCAGCCCTGTGGCAGTTGGCACACGTTCCAGAGACTGCCAAGAAGAACCGAGGGCCTAACCTGACGTTTTGGGTAGATCGTGCCCTCTGGGCTCCGGACCATGTTTGGAAATCACTGGACTGAGACAGGTTTGAGTCTGTGTAAAAATGGGAGCTACTTGGATATTTAGTTCTTTAGGTAAAATTCATTATTCCAAAGGACAAGTCTGGTGTTTAACAAGCTACTAGAAGAAGACGCGTTAAGGTGAGCTGCTGTGACAGCCATCGCAACGAGTCTTTAGAACTGACGGATGGCAGTCCTATGCTGGCCGTTTCTATTTGCCCCACTGAGGATCCTCCTGCTGGGTCATGAGAACCTCAAGTGCTGACCATACAATTCAGTGAGAAATGTCACCTGTGAGCCCAGGGGAAGACTTTCCACACAGTGATGGTTCAGTGTTCACCTCAATCACGCACACACCCCCATACGTTTAAGATCACCCTGTGTGTACAGTGCTCTGAGCTTCTCAGGTAGGGCTGGGGCCAGCCCTACGAGAAGGTTTCTGCATACGTGAGTGGCAGTTTACAGGTGGAGAGATGGAGTCCAGCATCAGGTGTCTCAGCTCCCCAGGGAGGATGCACGGGCCCAAACTGCAGGTTGGAGCACAGCGTTTTAAAGGATCCTGTACAGCCGGTAGATAATTCAATACTGAGTTCCTAACAGTTTGGCCCTAGAAGTCTTGTCATGTACTTGGTGACTGTCCCTGTGTAAAGACGAGCTCTAGATGATTACCAAATGCAGCTTGCACATAGCCTCATCTGGAGCAGAGTCACAAACATTCTACTCAGTGCTTGATCTGCCATTCTCTAAGCAGATGGTAGAAATATGGCCAACTGCTGAGAAAGTTGGTATTTTGTAGACTTCTTTTGAGCTAAAGGCAACTTTAAAGGGTCTATGTAGGAAAAAAAGATGCTTAGTAAATAGAATTTTGTCCTGCCCTATAGGTAGGTCAAAATCTTCATGGACATGGCCCCTAATTCAAGTTTTTCTCCATAAAGGGAGGTGCAGAAATTCCTCTTGAGCCCGCAGCTAAAGTTGCCTTTAGCTCAAAACTACCTGCATACCAAGAGGCACGTCTTGGGGTAACTCATTCTGAACCCCTTCTACATGCTGGGGGTGAAGCGTGGGGAGGGTAACCAAACTGATAGTTAAAGCCTGATATCTTGCACTAATGGCTTCTGAAACCTGCAAGCGTAAGAGTTGACTCCATCGCTGGTGTGCTAGCTC
>CM053508.1:1323235-1355945 GCA_028627145.1 Eidolon dupreanum | reverse complement strand
TGCATATGAAAAATCAAATAATACGCCTCCGTTTACAGACGAGACCCTTCTGATAAACGTGGTCTGCGGAATCCTCTCCGGGGTCCTGTCGTCGGCCATCGCCAATCCAACTGACGTTTTGAAAGTAAGCGCTGTTCCCTGTATCTTCTAGGTAGACCCCACGTTTTCTTATTGAGAACGGTGTACAGATGATGAAAATCTGCAAATATCATGTACTCGGTGTATGTGAATCTGTTTATAATTTAAGTGCCACGAGGACTCTAGCATAAATATCCAGTGGGTGGATTTGCCACTGCTACAGATGAGCTCAAAAGTAGAGCTCATTTTAGAGATGAGGTTTGGGGTGATTAAACAGAAAAAAACAATTTAGGCTCAGATGCATTTGAATTATTTTTCATTGAAGATCTCCCTTGTTTTATTGGCTCCTTAAAAACAGAAGGGCTTCAGGTTTTACAGAAGTCTGCTTGTTGATGACTGTTTCTGAACACATATGTCATCCATTAATTCAATTTCATGAAATGCAAATGGAATATTTACTTACCACAGTTAGACGTGAACAGATTAGGTGACCTTGTTGACAATACCAGGAATACAGCCTTCTTAAATCCTCCCTTTCCGAATAAGGCAGGGGAATCCACGAACTAAAGAAAAGAAAAATTAGACGTGAGTTACTTTTGAATCCTCTCACATCTTCCTCTTTCTTCCTCTTTGTCCTCCTGTTATTTAACCAGAATTCACTGTGCTTCTGCCTTGTACTAGTTGGTGTCCTTCTCGCATTTAGAATCCAAAAATGAGCGGGACAAGGACCCTGCCCTCAGCCTTCGATCTGATAGGAGATTCTGACCAGCGTCAGAATTTTACGCAGCAGCCTGTAGAGTTCACTGCATTTATGCACATGCAGGTACCACGTGTGTGAAGGCGCCGAAGCCATGATTTTACCCTATGTTGGGGTAAGATTGCTTATCCATACGATTCATCTCAAAAACGTACATCAAGGCTACAGAAAGGCAGTTCCTGTATTCTGGTTTATTTTCCCATGTTAGCCTGGCAATAACAGTGCTCTTTAAGAAGTTAGAGGTAATATATTTGCTTCCTGAACCAAAATAAGGGACCAATTTTTTAGTAAGAGACTTTTTTTATTCTTAAAAATGCTGAGAGCTACATCAAACATTTATTTTTATGCTTGAATCTCGGTCATGTGAATTCCATGGCCCTCGTGGAGTTCATCTGTGAGTTCAAGTGTAACAGTGTGGCGGGTGTCCCGTGGCCGTCCCATGGCCCACTCGCCTGCACACCTTTTGGCTCAGCTGGTCGGAAATCACAGTGTCTTGGAGTCACCGGTGAAAGGAACATGCTCGTCTGTGCTTGGTGCCTCCAGGTGCATGGGATGCTCTCGCCGTCTCGGATCTTCAGGGTTCTCATCATGTTCTCTTTCCGGCTCAGCAGCCTGTAGGGGAATAGGCCATTTTCTTTCTTTTTCAAAAGACTAAAAAAAAAAAAAATTAATTTCATTTTGACACTTGCAAACAGCTGCTAGATGCAGGACTCTCCAGAGTCTGCTAGATGCTTTTTGTTGAATCCAAAGTCCCTGAGAACCAGTGCGTACGCATTCTTAGTCTACGGAGGATGTTTTAAACTAGCATCATAGTAATAGTTATGTTACAGCTTTTTAAAATGGTTGTTAAACCACACATGGGATGATTTTCAGGGATCTGCATTTGGGGAGAAATGTGCTGGTCTCCTTCTCACGCTAGTCTTTAAAATGACCTCTAGATACGGATGCAAGCCCAGAGCAACACGGTTCCGGGAGGGATGATAGGCAACTTCGTGAACATTTACCAGCAGGAGGGGGCGAGAGGGCTGTGGAAGGTAAGCACGATGGGGCCCGCTGCCCTGTTGTGAATGTGTTTCCCATTTCCATCTCTTTATTTCATCCCAGTGGTGTAATGGGGGAGGGAAGAGGAATGACATCTGTCCTCGAAGGCACCTTCTTCCTTAATTTCCTTATCTGTAAAATGGAAACATAAGGAATATGTCGTGATCCAAACGTCCATTTTGAATAATTCGCATATTAGAAGTTCTGTCTACGGCCATGCCACCCTGAACATGCCCGATCCCGTCTGATCTCGGAAGCTAAGCAGGGTCAGGCCTGGTTAGTACTTGGATGGGGGACCACCTAGGAAGACCAGGTGCTGTAGGCGTAAAAAATAAAAAATAAAGGATTGTAAGCTGACAAGGTCCTTGCAATCTGTGAGGTCAACCAAGGGCTGCCTCGCCTAAAAAAAAAATAATAATAACATTTAAATTAAAAAGTTCTGTGAAAGTTGAGCACTTTTTTGTTTGTTTCTTTGCTTTTTATTTTTTGGATTCTTATGGAGAAAGAGGTTTCTAGGTCTCAGTGATGTGGATATTTTTGATCGATATGGTTTCATGAGTCAAGTGAAGATTGTTTCAGTCAGGCACGGGTATGGAGGGCCGTTTATAATTCTAGTGACTCATTGGGTCACAGGACAGACCCTATGGGTCGTCTGGTGCAGTCCTCTCCGTGCGGATGAGGGAACTGGAGGCTCTGAGAGGGGACGCGTTCTGGCCAGCGTGTGGCCAAGGTCGCACCGTTGGTGACGGACTCAGAATTCGACTTCTTATGCGCTGGTCTTTTCTGCTCCGTCACCCTGTATTTCCGCCTCCGAGCAGGAACGTGGAAACTGGCCATGGTTTGTGGGGCAGGACCTCTGCACGTCTGCAAAGCTGGTTCTTTGGAGAGAGATCTGAATCTTTATTACTAATATTTTTACTCAGGGCGTGTCCCTTACTGCTCAGAGGGCCGCGATTGTCGTCGGCGTGGAGCTGCCGGCCTATGACCTCACCAAGAAGCATCTGATTCTCTCGGGCCTGATGGGAGACACTGTGTACACTCACTTCCTGTATGTTGATGGCTTTCTAAATTAATATTTTGGGTAGAGATGAGTTCAGGGTGGAAATTTGCTACAAGTTTATAGGAATTTTAAAGCTCGTTATAAAAACATTATATTCTCATATTTGAAAAGTTGCAGTGCAGACGTAAACCAGGACAAAGTAAGAGTCCTTATCCCTTAAGTCATTGTTACCTGTTTGATAAGCACCTTCCAGGTGTTTTCTATGCATGTGCAAATAAGTCCACGAAAGAATATTACATGTCCTTTATTGCACACACAAGATCATGCTTTGTATTCCCTACTTGCTTTTTATTTTGATTCTTTTCGTTGTTTCAGCGTTACTGAGGTTCTGCTGGGAGCAGATTTCGGTAATTCAGTGCGATGTCCCCAACCGCAGTGACGTGTTATACGTCAGATCGTCAGACCTTATCCCTCTCACACTGAGGAGCGTGCCCTTTACCAGCCTCCTGGTCTCACCCACCCCCAGCCCCTGGCAGCCATTTTTCTACTTTTAGTTTCTATGAGTTTGACTAGCTTTTGGGTTTTTAGATTCCCTGTGTGATACCATGCAGTATTTGTCTTTCTTGCTTTTTAAAACTTGATTTTATGTATGTGTATATATATATATATGTGTGTGTGTATATAAAGTACATATGTGTATACATATTACATACGTGTGTATGTGTATATGTGTGTATACATATATGTGTACATATATATGCACACACACGCAGACTATATTTATGTTTAATAGCCGTAGATCAGTGTGGATGTATCATAGTTTAATCCACTGAGGGCGTTTTTGCCCCTCTGGGACCCTTGGAGATTTCTGGAGACGATTCCCGTTCTGACCAGGCGGGTGCGCTGTTGGCATCTCCCGGGTGGGGGCGCGGGAGCCGGGAGGCACCTTACGATGGGACAGGCCTCCACGCGGAGGACGATCTGGCCCAGAGCGTTAGCGCTGTTGCCGGGTAGCCCATCCCAAGCGTGGTCAGCGGCCCGTCCCGTGGGACCGAAGGTTTCGTGGCACCTGAGACCCTGGCGGGCACAGCGGAGAGGCAGGATCTTCTCTGATCCTGACGAAAATGCGGTCACGCTGCGGCTGACGTTACTCCGAGGTCCGCTCGCAGGCGAGCAGGTGCAGTAGCTCGGGCTCAGAGGACGCTCCTTCGTGTCTCTCCGACTCTTTGCCATCCCAGAGCCTCACAGGCAGTCCCCGCCGAGGCTGGAGTTGCTAAGCCGCGGGGACCGCGCAGCTGCGTAGGCGGTCCGTGCGGGTGTGCGGGTGTGCGGGTGTGCGGGCCTCGGCGCCGCCGCGTGCCCCCTCGTCACGCGTCGCTTGTGCGGGCCGGGAGGCGGCCGTCTCCCGCCCCCGCGGGGCGGCGGTGAGCTTGCCGCCTCTCCAGCCGTATCTCCTTCACAGCGCCAGCTTCACCTGCGGCCTGGCGGGGGCCCTGGCCTCCAACCCCGTCGATGTCATGAGGACGCGTATGATGAATCAGAGGGTCCTTCGCGCTGGCGGACGCGCTGGCTACACGGGGACCCTGGATTGCTTGCTGCAGGTGAGAGCGAGCGTCCGTGCGCACGGGGCTGCCAGCCCCTCTCACGGCTCGTCGGCGTCCGTGTTGCCCCTTCACGAGCTTCTCATCGTGATTGAAAAACACTGGATTTAGAGCGAGACAGACCTGTGGATCCGTCACTGGTAACCGTGTGACTTTGGTCAAGGTGCAGACTCTAGACTTCAGTTTCCTCATAAGCGAAATGAGATAGATAGTCATGGCCCCTACATCATAGGGTTATTGTAAAAATAGAGAAATGCCTATAGAACGGCGTGGTGCCTGGAATAATGCGCTTCGCCTTGTTAGAATAATTGATAGTAACAAGGGACATTATTGTTTTACTTAATCTTTAGCATTCTGTGGGTTGCTTCAATCAGTGAAACTGCCCTAAAAAAAAATACACACACACACACACACACACACACACACATATATTTATGTATTTTATATTACTTGTTAAGCCTAAGAAGGAACTATTGTAAGGCAGATGAGTGACGCTGTACAGAGACGGTGCACACTTTTGCCACCCGGGGGCTCATTTCTATAAATACAGGCTCGAGATGAGTTTTCAGAAACGGAAGCTCAGCCCTGGTCTCTGTGATCGTGGTAGTGCTGTGTCTCCTTCCTTCCTGGTGAGTCCACCCGGAACGAATATCCTTCATCCAACATCACCTCAGTCTTACGGTGATTCTCGGCGTAAGTCACCGGCCCTGCTGTTCACGAGCGGACAGAAGTTCGTGACCGTCCCCCCCACTAGGTGGCCAGCAGCCAGCGATCAGGGACCACGCTCGTGGTTTCCACTTTCCAGCACGCTGCTGGCGCATCCCAGACTTGAGGTGTTGCTTTAACGAAGCAAAGACGCTTGTTTTTATCCATCCAGCAACGTGACGCAGTGGTGCTCTGAATGACATCTTTACCGCCACCGCTTCGCTTCTTTTCCTTCTGGGCTGTGAGGGCCGAATGTCGAGGAGACGAGAGGAGGGACTCTGGCTGGAATCAGATCTCCCTTCTTATTCATCCGGCTGCTCTTCGTCCGCTTTGGGCGTGGGGTGGTTTGGCGTGGAGCCTTAGTCTTCACCTACACTGTGGTTGGAAGGAGGCAGAAGGCAATGATTTCTTAGACAGCCCTTCCAAACAGGATTTTATTTTTAAGAAAAACAGATCAGTTGAGTCCAGATACTATTATTAATGCATTTGACATCATTGGAAAGTCAGAAGTTAACTTTTTTCCCTTTTATAACAGACATGGAAGAATGAAGGCTTTTTTGCTCTTTACAAAGGATTTTGGCCGAATTGGTTGAGACTTGGTCCCTGGAATATCATTGTATCCTCTTCTGTTGCAGTGGATTTGAAAAAACGTATAGCTAAAAAGGATGTTGTTTGTATAAACTCTCATGTCATTAGATAATTTAGAAGTAGATTTTTATTCTTGTAGGTTCCTGTGATTGAGGAAATAACTATTCATTTTCTTTTTCAGGCGGTATGAAGTCTGGGCTAGACACTGTGAGTCTTGGTTTAATGATGTAACACCTCATTGAAAGGTAGTGGCAGCAATAAAAACCTTTAGATTCTGCTTGAAAAGATGGGAGTGTTTATGATTTTGGAGAGAGGCAGGGTTGACTTTCTATCCCCAAGAAGAGTGGGGTTTGGCTGCAGTGTTCTAGAATCTTTGTCTTAGAAAGTGCCTAAGGAGAAACGGTAATGAGCTCTAGAATTATTTGGCCAAGCCGCACTATTTCCTGTCTGCCAAAGTGCCAGGTAGGGAGAAGTGGCAGTTGATTAGACGAGAAAGGGCAGAATTACAAGGTAGGAGGGTCGGTTTCACCATCCTCTCGTCTCTCTCCCTTCCTCCCTCCCTCTGGGCGCCTCCCTCCCACGGGAGCCTGCCCCGCGGACACCCTTGAGGACAGCTCCCCAGGGCTTGCTGTGTTTCTGTGTCACACACAATGTACCCTTCTGCAGTCCTCCCAGCCCAGTGACGTTGCAAAAGCTAGGCGCGCGGGCGCAGTGTCAGCTGCTGCCAGGGGCTGCGTAGCTCAGCTGTGCTCCTGTCCCCGGCTGCCCTCGGGAGGGGTCGCGGGCTGATCTTCCGGGACGGTCGGGATGGAGCCCCTGTTACTCCATCATGCTCACGGCGTGTGGTCTGCCCCGACGTGTTCGTTAGCCAGGGGTCTCTGTGGGTCTGTTTCTATGCGTTGGGGTGGAGATGACATTTTCTTTGTCAGCCTTAACTGACGACTGTAGTTCTTTGTGACATATGAGCAGTTGAAGAAGTTGGATTTGTGACAAGTCCGGGCTGCATGAGCCCCCCTCTGCCAGTGCTAAGTCCCAACAGCAAAGCTTCCTGTGTCACGCTGTTCCTCGCTGCTGCTCACCGCTCGGCTCCTCCCGGCTCCTGAGGCGGGACCCAGGGCTGAGGCCGCGTGGACACCCCGCGCCGTGCGAGCTGCAGTCCTGAGCGTCGGTGGCCTTCGACAGCAGAGGGGACGTGGACCGCGCCTCCTGCCGGAGCAGCCCGCAAGGCCGAGGGCTCGCAGCGCTGTCCCCGGGGGCGGGAGCCTCACGCATCCGGCTCGCGGGCCGCGGGCGGGCCCCCGGCACCGTTTGCTGTCCCCGCACGTGGTCGGGGGCCCTTCGCTGCTCGTCGGCATGTGGAGACCTGGAACCTCCCGCCACAGGTACAGACAGCGCAGGAGACAGGTCCCCGGAACACGCACTGCTTCGCAATCTGTCCTGGCGGCATCTGTCACTTACAGTAAGGGACGTCAAGCCTCTGGAGACTCGACCTTTGTGAGGAATCGTTCCGAAGTTTTAAGTCTGCACTCACGGTGGTGTGACACCTCGGGTCTGTGTCGGTGGGAGGCGTTTCAGGCGGCGTGGCGTCCGTCTGAGGTCACGTCGCAGTCTGCTCTCTGACTTTTAGTGAAGTTTGTTCCCCAGTCTGTGTAACATCTAACGGCGTTGAGGGTCAAATGAAGAAAACAGCAGTTGCTACTGCTTGACTTGTAGGACAGGTGTGTTGCTGGCGCTGTCACACAGCTGTGATCTCAGGATGGACAGTCTGCGGGCGCGGGACAAAGTCCCGGCTCCGGGGCCACCTGTCGTAGTTCTGAGTGGGGCCGGGTGTCGGGTCAGGCGTCACGGCATCCAGCAGCAAAATGTCACCTCTGTATCAGAGTTGATTTTTCCAGATTTCCCAGTTTTTACTTTTGTTCGACTCACGTCTGTTAAAATGTTCCGTTTTGGACTTCCTCATTAGTTTGGACGGGAGAGACTCGCGTGAAATTTTAGAAGCGATTTCTTTAGTCCTGCACCTGTTTATCTGGGTTCTGATAAGAGGTGTATCGTATCTTCTCAACATAAGAGAAATCATTCTCCCTCTCCTTTCTTGTCTTCACCTTATTCTTTCCAAAATAAAAGTGACTCTGTGAGTCCCAGGAACTTGACACTTCTAGAAGACTGCCCCAGGAAAGGGAATATGTGGGCTTGAGCGCCTTCTGTTCTTCCCTTGGAGAACTCAGATACACACTGACAGGGGTGGGGGGGCAGCCTGGCCTCCTGGGTGGGGCTTCTGCAGGGTGTGCTGGGGACTTGTCCAGTGCCTGGGCTGCTTCCTGCAATGAAGCACAATAGAAGGGACACGGTTTTTGTTTTTTGTTTTTTGTTTTTTGTTTTTTTTTTCCCCCCCAAAAGTAAGAGCTCAGACCGCCATTACAAAGAGAAGGAAGAAAGAAGAGGGGCGAGTGGCCAGTAGGTGTTAAATGCTTCAAGACAAGCGGGACGTCCCGGTGCCCTGGCTGGCTCTCCGTGTGACTCCGGAGAGCCAAGCTCTTTCGGGCCTCACTCCTGTAGGGGACCCCGTCTTATAAAGAGATCTTTTTCCTTCTTTCAAAACATTCCGTGGATGTGGTCAGGGCTCTCTGTAGAAAGGCTTCCACCTTTGAGTTCTTTGAGTTTAAAGGGTTACTTTCTATGAACCACTTTTGATTTTTTTAATATAGAAAACATTTTATTTTTTAAGTGTGCATATACTGTCTATGAGTAAATGTCATGCGAAATTCATTGTATCGATTGATTAAAATTATGTACATGCTCATGCAGAATGAAAAATTCAAACCTCACTGTAAAACTTAAGCATGTTTTAGGGACAAAAATACAGTATTTCTTCAGTGTAGATTTAAACACTTTACAGAACAGGATCTTAGGCTTTTTTTGTTTTTCCTGCTTTCTGAAAGAGTGAATGCAATTGCTGAAGCTTCTAACCAAGAAGGAACTGAAAGACTGGGGAGATTTGGTCCTCTGGTCTTCAGGGCTGTGGTTGTAAGTCCCCCAGTCCCCCAGTCCCCTTGCTTAAATGTGGCAAAAGGATTTTTAGCTTTTATAAATAAAATGAAAAAGACGGATTTTTTTTGTTTGTCTGTGGATTTGTGTAATCATTGATGCTAAAAGTTGCTGATCTGTGGTGTAAAAAATGCCTCCTGTTCTTCGTATTTATTCTTGCACTGAAATAGTTTATATTATATAAAAGCTATAAAGTTTTCATAAGCCTTTATATTTCGAGCTCTTTAAACATTGTTGGAATATGTGGCATAAACTTTATTTCATTATTTAATAAACTGGAGTAATATATAATTGTAAAAATGAGTTGTGGTTATTTCAGATAAGTAGGAACATTGAAACAAAGACGAGCTCCCAAGAGTGCAGCAGGCCGGAGTAGAAATGGCAGCTGTGAAGGTGGCCACAGACACTTCTCTCTGCACAGAGAAGCTGTTGGGGTCATCTTACTCACCGCCTGGACATGTGTGTGACCTCCCCTTATGTGACATGTTCCGCAGCTCAGCAGATGCCAGTGAATTCGCTTCATGGGCTGGGTCGAGAATACCAGCGTGGCGACATCAGTGCCCTGAAGTCCCCCCGTCCTCCTTCCGGTCTTTGACGTTGGCGCGAGGTAGGAGCTGGGGTCCTTGGTGAACCGTGGACCAGGCAGAGACGCCTCTGGTCGGCGTGAAATAACCAGCAAGCGAAAGGCAAATACGGTCCATTCATTTGTTAAAAGTATTTTCTAGGTGCCTGTCTTCTTAGCATTTATTAAACATAGTGGTTTATTGAAAAAAATATATGATTGGGAAAAAGAGGGAGACTTTTTGTTTCAGTCCTCCTACCTAAGAGATTAAGTGGTGTGCCCCTACGTGACCGGCTTCACAGGCGGGGCACAGACAGCAGCTGGCCACGGGTGTGTCTCAGATGCCTGCAAGCTGAACTTGCGCTCGGACGTGGCACCTGTCAGACACATTTGGCTTTAAATACAGGCTATTTGTCGTTAAAGTGGCAGCTGGCAAAATCCGATAGGGTCAATTTTTGGTAGATTCTAAGTAAATGCATTTGGGAATAAAAAACAAGGGCAGCGTATAAATCTGTTTCTTAAAAGCTCGATGCAAATAATGTAACCAAGAGCAAAAAGCCGGAAGCAACCTCTGCGTCTGGATGTCCTCTGCCTAACTAAACTGTGGTCCGTCCATACGATGGCCGACTGTGTGGCACAGGAGAGGAAGGAGGTAGATCCCAGCCTGTTGACCTGGAAGGATGTCCATGATATGTTGCTAAGTAGGAAACAAAAAGGTTGAGATGCAGACTCCTATGTATACCATGAACCCATTTCTTAAGGAAAAAAGGACACATTTATGTCAGTAGGGGATGGATATAAAGGGTGCGTGTTAGGGTTCTCTAGACAAACAGAACCAATAGGGGTGGGGGTGCTGGAGAGGGTCCAGTGATTTGGATACAAATGGCTGGGCACCCCTCGGTTCTCAGCTATAACATCTTTCCCAGGGGCATCTTCTGAGCCCCCTGGTGAGATCCAGCCTCCCACCCTATGCTCCTGTGGCACCCTGTACTTACCCTTGTTAAAGAATAATTTTCAGAAAAACGTAGAAGTATGACCCTTATGCAAATATAAATTAATAAAATGGAAGGAAGAAACCAAACAGGAAAAGAAGACTATAAAAAATAACCAGACAGATTATAAAAATAATCAGATTTTTAAAAATATTTTAAAAATATAATCTTTAAAACTAAGAAAATATTGTTGAAATAAAAACAGACATATAGCTGAAGAGAGAATTAGTGAACTGGATACTAGATCTAAAGAAATTTCTCCAAATACAGCATAAGACAAAGAGATGGAAAATGTGTTAAAAACCACGGAGGATAGGATGAAAGGCTGGTGGTATCCAGCCAGGTCCCATCAAGAAGCAGAAGTTACCTGGGTTGTTTCAATGAAAAGACTGTACTGAAGGAAGTAATTGCAGAGGTGCGGGCAGAGGTGGGGAGACCAGTGATGGTTGTTGGTACACCTAGGGACCAATGACAGTGGAAAACCATTGCCACCTGTGGTATTCGAGAGGCAAAGGTAGGAAATTGTGTTGCCAGAGCCCAGTGGAGGAGAAGCATTGGGCAGGAGCTGTTGCCAGGGACATGGAATACTGTTTCTCTCCCCATCTAGTTTCCTGCTGGGATTTCACTGGCTCCACCCAATTGGAAACCCAAACATAAAGGAAACGGAGTAATACAGTCCACATCTAGGGGGCATCATCCCAAAGCGCCGAGCAGAGCACGGATGTGATAGATTTGAGGCCCATTGGGGATCAACACCCAGTCCATGATCGTGAAGGAGGCTCTTCTTTCCCAATTATTTCTAGTGACACTCCTGATTGGGTCTGTCACATCGTAGCAGTCCATTTTTCGTGCCTGAATTTTCTTCAGAACCATCAGTAAATCAGGCCTCAGTTTTCTCTTTGTCAACTGGCGGTAGAGAAGTCCCAATGATGCCATAGGTGTGGCCTGAGGGAAAAGGTAGGAGGTGATGCGGGCAGGAGCACGTGCCATGGGAGCGTGAGCCCCCTATTCGTGCCTTTAAGAACTGTTGGCGCAAGGTCCTGCAGATCACAGACCGCTTCCGTTTGCCGCCGGACGCCTGGATTCCTCTCTGTCCATGTTTTGTCATATTCAGTTAACCCTCAAGCCCTGTGGACTCTGTCTTCTTACTGTCTCTTCCATTCCTCCTCCTTTTTCCGTCTGTAGTGACACTCCTGAGTTCAGGCCTTCTAGGTGACTAAAACAGCCTCCACTCTGTCCACACCTCTGGGGTCGTCCCTTGTCAATGCAGGTGTTATTCTGTCCAGGACCTTCTCTCAGGGGCAGCTAGGTGGTGTCCTCACTGCGCATTCTCAGCGTTGACGTCACACTCCCTAGCATGACATTCAGAGTTTTCACAGTCTTGTCCCTCCTCATCCCTTTGGCCTGATGTCTTGTCAGTTTTCTATCCTCAGCTCCACATTCCAGCCATATTGGAAAACTTGTACCTAAAAATGTTCTATATTCTTGCTTCTGGGACCGTAGCACCCACTGTTCCTCTGGCTTGAAAGGATTTCTCCTACTGCCCTTCAGATGCCATTCACTCAAATCTATTCATTGAGCATCTACTATACACCAAGCACTATGCTTAGAGGTCCCTCACTCCAGGAAACCTACTGTGATCTTCCAATCGATCAGACGATTTTCTTCTGTGCTCTCTGGAGCCTCACTTTGAGTGTTGTGTCAGAAGAGCCACAAGGACTGGGAAAGGGACCCTGCACGCCCCCTGGATCACCCACCGGGGCCAGCCTCACAGATGGAATGGTCGGACTTGTGGACGGAAAAGGGGGCTCAGTGAAAAGCAACTTCAACTCAAAATTAAAGCTGTGGTTATATTTGTCATGTCGTCTGGAGCTTCCGGGAATAAGCTAATCACCAGCTGGAAACGGAACTTCTGGATGAAAAAAGGGGTTCAATGGAAAGTAACAAGAAATTTGACTTGTAATACAGAGTAAAAAATGGATCTATTATAGGAAGTTTGTACTTTGGGGGGGGGGTGGCTAGATAATATTCGTCCATACAGAAAAGAGCAATAGAGTCTGAAGCAGAATTTAGTATGTCATATACCACACTCTCTACTATATGAGCAACCGCTGCATTGTTCAAATGTATATACTTCCATGCTAGTGTTTTGCAAAACTAAAACACCCCATAGAAACTGCCATTACACTCTTTAATTGCTCTTGTCTCTCCCCCACCCCTCAGAGTCAGCTGGTGACTAGGCGCAGCTGTCCTCCCTTAGCTCCCTCAATTCTTCAGTTCAGGAATAACCCAGGCATTATTGTGTTGCGTATCTATCTTCCTCTTTCCTCGTTTGACCTCACAGCAGCTGATTAAACAGTCAGCCTTGGCCCAAACTATTCCGATGAGTACCATGACCTGCACTGCAAGCTTTCAGCATCATGAATCACCAGTTGGTAAAAATATTTTAAGGAATTCAACCTCACATGTAGAAGAAAGTAGAGTGATCATGGATTGAGGAAAATTTGTAATAGACATGCATTTTTGGAGAGAAGATGCTTCTAGTTGGCCCTTGAAAGATGATGTTTGGTGAAGAATGATCATCACAAAACTCAGCAGGATTAACTTTATTTCTGAGATTTTTGGAACTGAGGGAGAGAAAGTGTTTTAGGTGCTTACACAGACAGATCCACATATGTGTACATGTCTACAAGATGACTTTCTGTAGGAACTTGTGGTGGATCAGTGTGATGGGGAAATAAACCTCTGAAGCTGGGTTGAATAATTAAAACAAAAGCTTCCTCTTTGGGAATGTTTCTTTTGGTCAATAGGATCATACACTGTATCATTCTTCTTAATTATATCACAACTGTTTTTCCAAAGACATAAATATTTTCCATAAGAGTTTTAACTTTTGAGTTAAGGATAATTTTAGATTTCAGAAAAGTTGCAAAAGTAGTACTGAGTTCAGGTATACCCATCACTCAGCTTGTCCTAATGTTATTATCTTACGTAACCATGAACAATAATCAAAACTGCAAAATCTATTATCTAAACTACAGCCCTTATTCTAATATCTATGTTTTATTCTATAGTTTTCCCTTTTTCTATCTCAGGGTCCAATCTAGGTTCTGACATTGCATGTAGTCACATCTTCCTCATCTCCTTCAGTGTGTAACAGTTCCTTGGTCTTTCCTTGTCTTTTATGAAATTGACACCTTTGAAGAATAGTGGTGGGTTGTTTTGTAGGGCATCCCTCAATCTGAGTTTGTCTGATGTTTTCTCATGGTTAGAATGCAGTTTTGCATTTTTGGCAAGAATACCACAGAATCATTTGGTTAAGGATGATGTCTGCCAGGTTCTCCACTGTAAAGTTAATAGGCCTCCTTGCTATTAATACCTATTTTGGGGAGAGCATTTGATATAATGCAAATTCTGTTTCTCCTCAAACTTTGACCCACTAATTTTTAGCATTTTTCCTTAGAGCTTGCCTGCTACAATCATTACTATTTCCCTCATCTTTTCCACATTTGTTGATTGGAATTTTTCTGTAAGATAGAATTGTCCCTTTTCCATTTATTAATTCAATCATTTGCATCAGTATAGAATCAAGGGTATTTATATTATTCTATGTTATGAGCCAATAATGTCATTATTTGTTTTGTTGCTTAAGTCTACACCATAATTTAAATGGCAGAATAATATTCCACAACTACATGTCTGTGCCATGAATTATTGATCGAATTCTTCAGGGTTGGACACTCGGTTTGTTCACAGTTATTTAATAATACTATTAATGATATCTGACACGCATAAATCTTTGAATTTTCATGATTTTTTTAATAAACTAGTTTTCTAGCAGTGTGGTTATTGGAAGTTGGAAAAGTTTGTATTCGTGGTTTTAATCCAAGCGGCCGCCACTGTCAACACGTCGACACGGAAATCACAGTCCACACGCTCCACCCACACTACCCAGCGGCGAGCAGAGGCAGTAGATTCGGAGCTCGCGAAGGCCCCTGCCGGCAGGGTCACTCGGCGCAGTTGTCGTGAACACCACGAACAATAAAGTTATTGATGTTGAGGCTTCCGGTAGGGGCATTTCTATTTCCGTCTGGGTCTATATCCTTTGCCCTCTGCGACCGCAGCACAACCGGAAATAGTCGTACCGGGTGTAAAGCCACGTCTGTCCTGATCTCAGTCCCGCCCACGCTGCGGAAGCGTTTCCGGGTCAGCTATCCCGGCCCGCCCCGCTGCCGGTGCAGCGCTGGAAGCCCCGGCTCTCCCGGAAGTGGCCCGGGCGTCTCTGTCGGGTCCCCACCGCCCCGCTGCTGCTGAGGGCCGCGGGGGCCGCGGCGATGGCGGAGGCGGCGCTGCTGCTGCCGCCCGAGCCGGCGGCGGAGCGGGACGCTCGGGAGAAGCTGGCCCTCTGGGATCGGAGACCGGACACCAAGGCGCCGCTGACCGACAGGCAGACGGACTCGGTGCTGGAGCTGAAGGCGGCGGCGGAGAACCTGCCGGTGCCTGCCGAGGTGAGGCGACGGGCGGGACCTGGGCTGCGGCGGCGGGGAGGCGGCGCCGGGACGTGCCCCGCGCGCGCGGACCTTGGCCTTGCGGACGCCGGCCCGCCGTCTGCCTTCCCTGCCTCCGGGTCGCGGCGGCGGCGCGGGCGGAGAGGGCCCTCGCCTCCGCGGCCGGCGGGCTCGCACTGCCGGCGGCCGCCGCCTGTCCCCTCCGCGCGGGGCGGCCGCGAGTGCGGCCGGGGCCCGGCGTCCACCGGCGCCCAGCCCTCCCCCTGCGGCGTGGGACGGTTGGCCCCGAGCCTGGCCCCCGGCGTCCCCGGCGTCAGCCGAGGCCCAGTCCTGCTGCCCGCCGTCTCCCGGGCGGAGAGGGCACCGACCCCGAAGTGCTTCGCCTGGGGCCAGCCTCCTCTTCGTATCCGCTTATCACCTCATTAATAACCCAGCGTCCTTTTTCCGTGGGGGCCCTTGGGGAGCCCAACACTTGATCTTGGGTGACAGTTTCATTCATCGCACATTGAGCATTGAGCCCTCGATCGAATGCAGGTTATGGGAGATCCGGTTTATTTGACCTGTCGCAAAGCAATAAAAATGAATTTTCTTTGAAAGCTGGGTCAGTACGTTATTGGATAAGGCTGGTTGGCGGTTTCAGCGTTTTTAATGCTCATCACCATTGGGATATTATGCGTATTACTGCTTGCGTGGTTCTATACCGTCAGTTATAAAAGCAACAAGTATGTATCATAAACTCAGACGTTTGGCAACCTTTTTCTAGTTGCGAGGACCAGGTTTAGGTGGATTATTTTATTAGGGATGATGGTTACTTTTGATGTTGGAAGCATTCTTTTTACACAGTTTAGAGTTGTGTCCAAGGGCAGACTAGGTTTAGAGACTTAAACTTTTTCTACCCTCAAACTTTAAAAGTTAAAACTTTGATTTGAAAGTTCCTTTTTTAATATATATATTTTTACTTTGGGACGCTTTGCCATAAAATAACAAGTGTTCTTTCTCGGGTTTCTCTGTCCACTCTGGAATGCTGTGCTGGAAAATGGTCTGAAATAAATGAGGAAGTAAGTGGGAATTTCTTTGGCTGGGCCGTCAAACAAAGTCTTTTATGGTCTGGGTAATGGAAGTTGTTTGCTCTATAAATATTCCAATCCGTTTGTCATTGATTTGGCCTGTCACTGAAGCAGGATGTTTGGACATCACAGCACCTTGGGGGGAACGTATTTATTCTCCAAGAAATGTAACCCAGTTTGTTTTTATTGTCACAGGTCATACACTGATATTTCTCATTGAGCTTAAAGGAGAGGGTTTGGAGTGAAGTAAATGCAATCTTTTCATTTTCACCCCCTTGGTTTGTATCTATGCATTGTAGTACCTGTCATTCGCCTCATGCAGTCATTTCACATACATGACGTGCCTGTTCTGGGCTAGGAATTGGGGATAGAAAGGGAAGTAAGAAAGACATGATCCCTAGCCTCGTGGAGCTGCCGATTGTGATGATCATGAGCATGTTAAAAAGAACAAAGAAGGTAAATTCAGATGGCGATCCAAGATGCAGGGAAGATAAAACAGGACGCTGTGACACAGGATGATGCGTGCCCTTTAGATGAGGCGGATGGCCTTTCTGAGAAAGTAGCAGTCTGAGGTGAGGATTCATGATGGAAAACAAGATGCCAGCCTTGCAGGCTACAGGAATAACATTCCTACTGGAGGAAGAAGCAACGGGGGCGGGGGGTTGAGCCTGACAAGTTCAGGCATTCAGTGAGTGTCTTCTGACGTGTGCAGCCTCGGTATTGGAGCCCTGTGAGAATGACATGGCCCGTTGTTTACCCGTCCTGGAGCCTTTAAACGGGGGTTCTCATTGCTCCTTAGCCCTTAAACAGCCCTCGTTTCCCCTTTACCGAAGTGTTTTCTGTGTCTGGTGGAAAGGCTTGGGAATTAAATTTTCTTTTCCCCTCTGTTACCACTTTTTTAACATTAGTGCTGAAAAAGAATGCTTCCGTTTTTATGCCTTCCAACCAGTATATCTCTAAGGGATTTTCTGTAGTGTTTCACAGTTTTCACGAGATAAATTTCTTCCTGGACAGCTGGAATTAGGCAAGTTAGTTGAATAGCAAGAGTCCAGCTGTCTCTTAGCAAATATCATAAAGCTGTCAACTTCTTCAGAAAATAGCTTTCTCTTTTATGAAGAGAACTAGTTGTATCTTGGAAAGGAGTTATACCTTTAATTTAGTGTTAGAGAAGAGAATTTGCACTCGAATATTAGACTGGTTTCTCTTAGCCAGGGCACATGTTTTAGTAGAGAGGGTCATTTTCTTTCAGCTGGACTTAGTAATTCTTGATCAGATGCTGAAATAATTTGCCCTGAAATTTACACATAATTTACTATTACAGTTACTCCTGAAGAATGTGCGGCCTCAGACACGGTGTTTAACTTTTCTGAGCCTGTTTTCTTATTTATAAAATGGGAATGATCATAGTCCTTATCTCATGGGGAGTCATGAGAATGAAATGAACTCATGTCTTTACAGTGCACGTGGAATCTACTTGCTTCCCCCACCCCCAAGTGATTCACACTTTAAAAGACTAGGTTAGAATCTTATGATCCTGAGCTTAGGTTCCTTGAGGAAGGTTCTAGGACTCCATCTATAGCTCTTCATTGATTTGCTCCAGAGAAAGTAACATCAGATTTCATTTAGGAATGAATTGATGATTGGATTGATTATAAAAGTGATTTTCTCCAGCCCAGAACTGTGCAAGAAGTAAAGTTGGGGAGAGAAAGGTGTATTTGCTTGTTTTTTTCCTGGACCTGTCCAGCTGGTCAGGCAAGTCTGGAGAGTTTATTGTAATTAGTGTTTATTGTGTTGGTGTCCCCAATGGTCTAAACTGTACAGCAGCTCTCGGGGACTGCCAGCCACGAGCTAGGTCTGTGCTCCTGTCTCTCTGGAGGTAAGTGTCTGTGCCATCGGAAGCCAGTGTGAGTCAGAAGCTCAGTTATCTTCACCTCAGGAGCGAGTGAGAGGTGGGAACAGGGAAGCGTGTGGCACCAGCCCCTTCGTGATTGCCATTCTGTTCCAGGTGCTTTGAGAAAGGAAGACAGCTGGGCAGACGTGCCTAATGGGAGACTTTCTCAAGCTCTTCAAAAGCAACTTATTTTGTTACTTTAACCAGTATTTTTTAGCACTGGTTGCAATATGGCTTCTCTCTCACTTGGTTTGAGAGAAAATGTTTTGTGTTAGTGAGACAGGGGTACAGGCCAGGAAGCCACCTTCTGCGTCTGGGTTTTAAATGTCCTTATGATTGAAAAGTAGTTTGTATTTGTACAGGAAGTCATCACATAGAATGCTTTTTCACACATTCAAGTTATTATATTTACTCACACTGTCTAGCTTACAGACTGTGCCTGGAGTATGTATAGTACCTTCTCAAGTATTTGGAGTTTTCATACAGTCTTATTTTTAAAGTAAATTAGAAGATATTTTTTGATTCAGAGTGAGAACACGTGTATGACCCAGCTGGATACTTTTGACATGACAGTGATAAATGTGTGGCACACCCAAAACACAGACAGTGTTGGTGACCCTGCAATTTTGATACATTTATGGAAGCCAGGAAGTGTGTACTGTCATTTAAAAAAAATCATTCTAAAGACTTAATTACAGAACAGGTTGTAAATATTATAAATTTTGACACTAAAAAGATGATATAGATAATAGAATTTGAGAGTAGGTATAGAAGAAAAAATTAAGGGTACTCATTTCTTCATTTTACATAATGGGGACTCTTCAATAGATTGGTGAATTCAAACTCAATATTGAAAATCTGTATTATAGAGTTATAGAGCAACCATCAGAAATATTGCATACAGTGAACTTGGTTAAAAGTGGGGAGTGGGAGAGGATTTTACTTTTAATTTTAACTCTTAATGATTTGGAATAAAATATATGTTCATGTGTTTTGAATAATTTCTGTAAAAGAACATTGTTAAAAATTGCAGATTATCTCTTTGGTTCATTCCACTTTTAAAGTTCTTCATTCTACCCTTAAATTCCTTAGAAATAGTTCTTAAATTATAAACACTGCTATTGTCTCCGAGAGGAAGAGTTGGAAAAGCAGAGAAGAGGGAGAAGAAGGCAGATTTGCTTTTCATTTACTAATCAGTCTGTACTCCTGGGTTTTTAGAAAAACTAATGGGCCCATTGTAGTTTAATGACAATTAGAGAGTTATGAATTTAAAGAGTTAATTCCTCTTTTCCTTATAGACTGTTGAAAGACAGTTGAAAATGCCACATGTTAAATGAAAAGGGCTAAGGGTGTATAGTGTACTGTTATTTGGGTTAGAAAAAGGTTCACTTCCTTTGTGTGTGTGTAGGTGGCTGAGGAAGGACAGGGAGAGGTGAGGAGCTTCGGTGGCCGCCAAGCAGGGACGGTGGTCCGGGAGTGGGTCCTTGGGGAGGACACCTTTCCCTGAACGTCCTTTGAATTTTGTGCCTTGCGAGTTATTCAGATAAGTGTGGTTAAAAGGACTGCTGTGTGTATTACAAATAAATCTGAAATGAGAGAAATTTTACTTTTTATTTGGAATTTTTTATATGTTGCGAAGTACCAGGATTAAGTGGTGTAAGATCTCGGGGACTCTGATGGGAGAGTGTGATTATTACATTTCCATTTCATTTTGCCAAACTAGTGTGTGGTTTCACAACCAGGATTTTGAAATTGATCTGTGTTACTTTTTAAGATATAGTTATAATCTCTTTTTCTCAAAAAGGAGTTGAATTAAATATAGGTGTGCGTCTAGGTGGCATTGGAGGTCTGAGTTTTGTAAGGTTCTTTGTGTGTTTTCGGTATTTTAAGTGATTGCCCTGGGTTTATAACATTCTTCCTTAAGTAGTCACAGTCTGCCAGTAAGTATTCTACTCCTGCATGCCTGAGAACCTTACAAGAGGATGTTGCCAATTCTTGCTTTCTCTATTTTGTGCTGTTGTTGACATGCATTTTACTTTTATATATGCTTTAAACCCATAATACATTGCTGCTGTTTTTCGACATTTATCTTTCTGAACGATTAAAAATGAAAAATGGTCATATTTACCTTTATTTTAACCATGTCTTAGAGCTCTTCAGGTTTTTTGTTTGTTTGTGTGTGTGTTTTGTTTTTGTAGATCTAGGCTTCCATCATCTGTCTGAGGAACTTTCTTTCACATTTCTTGTGGTACAGGTCTGCGGGTGATGCAGTCTCTCAGCTTTGTTTGAATAGTCTCCATTTCTCTTTCATTTAGAAAAGACATTCCCACTAGGTAAACAATTCTGGATTGACAGTTTTTTCCTTTTTCACTTAAAAGATATTGCTTCATTGTCTTCTAATGTCTGCAGTGATTCTTATTTTTCTTCCTCTATCTGTAATGTGTCTTTTCTCCTCTGACTGCTTTCAAGATTTTCTCTTTAGCTTTGGTTTTCAGTAGTTTGAATATGATGTGTCTAGGGTGTATGTGTGTGTGTGTGTGTGTGTGTGTGTGTGTGTGTGTGTACACTCTGCTTGGGATTCTCTGAACTTCTCAGAGCTGTAGTTTGGTGTCTTTCATTATTTTTGGAAAATTCTCGGATCTTATCTTTAAATATTTTTTCTGTTCTTTCTCCTTCTTTTGGGATTAGATTACACGTATATCTGGTCATTTGACATCACCCCACAGTTCTTGGATGTTGCATTCAGTTTTTATTTTCCCACTGTTTCCTCTTTATGGGTTATTTTTATTGACCTAGCTTCCAGTTCACTGATTCTTTCCTTAGCAGTGTTGAGTGTACTGGTGAGTCAGTCCACTGCAGGTATTCTTCATTTCTGTTACCATGATGTTTATTTCTAGCATTTCCTTTTGACACGGTTTTAATTTTTCTGCTGAAATTCTGTATCTGTTTATTTTATTTATATTTTATACCAGAGTCTTTAACATTATTTAGTTATTTTAAATTCATTATCTGATAGTTCCATTATACTGGTCATCTCTGAGTCTGGCTCTGTTGAGTGCTTTGTCTCTTGACAATCAGTTGTTTCTTTCCCTCTAGCTTGTTAATGTGATTTTGAATAAATACTGGACATTGTGTGCAGGACAGTAGAGAATAAGGAAAATAGTATTGATGCCTGGAAATAAGAACACCTCTCTGGTAGGTTGTTAGTGTGGGGAGGTGAGTCAGTTTAGCCAGGAGTTGCTCTAGATTAGGGTTTTGTTGTTGCTCTGGTTTACTTTAGTTTCCCTTTGGCTTCAAATTCTCTGGCGTTACCTTTGCTTAGCATTGGGGCTAGGTCGCTGCAAGGTTTTCTTAACGTTCCTCCTGTACCCCAGCTTGGTGTGCCCTGCGCCTGAGTCTCGGGGTGTCTGTGCCTTTGCCCTCCCATAGCACGAGCCGTCTAGCCCAGAGTGGTGGTGGGTGGGAGGCTTCTGTCCTCCAGGCCTCGCCTCAGCCTTGGGCAGGCCCTTTGCCCTGGGGCTTGGGGCTGGAGCTCTCTCACTTACTGGCTCCCTCCTGGGTAGGAGGCCTCTGCTGTTCCCTTCCCCCAGCACTGGCGGGTCGTCTGTGCCCCAGGGTGGCAGGCTCTGCTGCCCTCTTTCAGTGAATGGGGCTTAGGCCCCGCGCCCACAGCGGTCTCCTTTCCCAGGCCTGCTCGTTCCGTCGCAGGAGCACCTGTGGGGGTCCGTGAAGAAAACCGTGTGAGTGGGTGCCAGCGCCCCTCGTGTCCGTGGTTCCCAGGCATTCGACACTCCCCCCCTAGCCTTTAGCAATTTGTAAGAAATTTTAGCGGAATTCTTACCTGCTTGGGTGGTGCTTGTCATTTCTTTCCCCGTGGTCGGCCACAGGTGAGCCAGTGCTGGCTTCCGTCTCCCCGGAGGTGCCCGGCTACACAGATTTTAAGCCACTGTTATTCTTTGAGCTCCACCCTCTGATGGGTTCAAAAATAGTTATGATTTTGTAGATTATTTGTTTTTTTCTTATTAGGGTACAGGTAACAGTCTGTCCAGCTTTTTTTACGTAGGCCTCGCCTCCGTGTGCTTTTCTGGTGTATGTTTCAGATTTGAGCCTAATCAATGCCTCTCTCCCCTTTGCCCATTAGGTATTGCGTAAACAGGGCAGAGAGGATTATATGTTTGAATTTCTCCATGGTCCGTTCATAGAGAACTCAATTTTACTATTAATAAAATGTGATTTTGTAAAGGTGGCTTACGGGCTATGCTGTTCCCAAGAGGCAGGATCGATTCTGAGGTATAAATCTACTCACTGCGTTGCTGCTGATAAAGAGGGGTGATGACATGAGACTCGCTGGGTGTCTGCTCTGTGGCCGGCGTCATCTTGGAGGAGACAGCTGGTTGGTCATTGGGTGGGCTACACCGCGCTTGAGCAGGGGCGGCGGTCTCAGCACGACTCCCGCTGTCCTCCAGGGCCCTTGGTGGCAGCACACAGGTCCTGGTGACACTTTAGACTCAAGGTAGATTCTTACTGGATTTGGGAGACATAATTCTTTTTGCACAACAGTCCTTCTGTGCTTCGGTTCCATCACCGTCCAGGAAGAGTTTACCTGGACGAGTGATGCCCTGGTCTCAAGGCAGGCTCCCTCGGGACCGGCAGACGGAGGCCCTTCCTGAGCGCTCTGTCTGCAGCTCGCCTGCAGCTGAGCAGCCCGCTCCCTGCACCTGCTCCAGCTTCTTTTCACAGTGGCCTCATGATGCAGATAACGCAACTCTATTTTACAGCAAAGAAATGGAGGATTAGAAGCATAAAGTGATTTCGCTGTCGTCACAGCTTATAGTGAACAGGGGTAGGGCTCAAGCCAGGCCACCCGGTGACATTACGTACCATGCCAGGACGTAGAGTGCCTCGAACCCAGGCACAAAACCCCTGTAGTTACTGGGTTGTATTTCCAAGTTAGTGATGGTGTATTTTGCATATTGCTTATTTGAGCTTGAAAGAGAAAATACTGTCTTCAGATGAAATTTCTATATCTAGAAAAATACACAGGGAGGTCATTTCCAAAGGCCTTGGGTCAAGATCTCATATTGCTGGACCCTGCGTGTCATGCCCTAAAGTCTAGAAACTGGAATTGAAACAGAACGGGCTCTTTTACTTTCCCCAGCAGCCACACTCCCTTTCTCTAAGGTCTACACGCAGCTCGTCCATATGACTGCAGGTGAGTTCACACCTGCACTGTCTTTAGCAGCAGTGGGGAACTAGGAAGTATTGACATCAGAGTGAAGCCTTGGAGTGGGGCTCTCCGGAAGCTGAAGGGAGACTCCGAAATTCTTTCTGTTCAGTTGTAATTTCAAAATTTGTCAGCAGGAGGGAGTGGCGAAGTGTGCCGGCGGTGGTAATGGTGGCAGTAACATTTATTGGTACTTGCCCCTTGGGTGTGACGTGTGTTCCATTGGGGGCCGTGACTGCGGTCTGGGGCTTCGTGCTAGATGATGGGGCGGGGGCAGGGAACGGCAGGCTGCTCACAGCAGCGCAGGTTCAACCTTGGTCTGGTTCACGAGACGGGTTCAGGTAAGAAAGTGGGTGTGGTTAGCACGGACTCCTCCCCAGTATTAGAAAGGTACCTCGAAAACCATACTTTACTGGTAGTGAGGTGCCAGGGTCATCTCGCATTCGAGACTAGCATTCAACAGAGAGAGCCTAGTTATAAGCGTTAGCGGTACGTGGCATTTATTAAAATCAGATGGTTTAATGCGAAGCATTCCTTTCTCTGACAGAATAGCTCAGTTGTAACACCAGTCTCGAGGGAAGTTCACAGTATTTTCAAGATATTTAAATGTCTGTGTGGCTCTTTTTCTTCAAGCTCCCAATTGAAGACTTGTGCAGCCTGACGTCCCAGTCGCTGCCCATTGCACAGACCTCGATAGTGCCCGACTCCACGGAAGACATTCTCTCGAAGGGTTTCACGGCCTTGCAGATGGAAGAAGGAAGAATCGAGACCGCACAGCAGGCGAGTGGCAGCCCGTGTCTAAGGATGCGGGATTATTTTAACTGTCTTGGCCAGGGCTAATAGGAAACGTCCTAATGAAGAGCTCTAAACATTTGAAACTGTGGTTAACATAAAATCTTTTTAAAGCCGTCTTGATTTTGTGTTAGTTGTGGCCATTAAGTGTTTTAAATGAATCTGTTGCCCAGTTTTTTTTGCGGTACAGATAAAAACATGATATTCCAAGTTTGTTTTTATTTTATTTAAAATTTTTTTTTTTTTTTTTAGGGGAGGCAACCCTTGGTTGACCTCACAGACTGCAAGGACCTTGTCAGCTTACAATGCTGTATTTTTTTATTTTTTTACGCCTGCAGCACCTGGTCTTCCTAGATGGTCTCCCATCCAAGTACTAACCAAGCCTGACCCTGCTTAGCTTCCGAGATCAGATGGGATCAGGCTTGTTCAGGATAGCATGGCCATAGACAATAGTCCAAATTTGGATGTTGATAGATTATATTTATTAAAGCTTTACTATTTTATGTACTTTTGACTTCCCTCAGTGTATGTCTCTGTTAAAATGTCTCCTCAGTGTGCGTGCATGTACGTTTGTGCACACATACACACTCACTCCTCTCTGCCTGTTGCAAGATAATTTCTCTTTTAAAAACCTAAACACCCTCTTTAGATGAGCCCTCGGAGTCATTTTTTGTAATGCAGCGTGTGCAATCTTCTCTTGGTTTTTGTTTATTCCTGATTATAAACCTAAATGGACAGTAGTTTCTTCTGCTGCTACTTCATCTGCCCTGTCTCGTGAAGAATCACAGCTTAGAAATTCACCGAGTCAGGCAGGGAGCAGTGTGCTGACTGGACGCACAGTGAGTCGACAGAGGCAGTCCTGACGAGCGCTCCAGAGCTAGGCCCGGGGCCTGGACGTCGCCTGTGTCACTTACCGTCTTCTCGAGTGTCGGCAAATTACTTACCTTCTTAGGTCTTTAGTTTCCTTATGGGCATAACGATGGTGATCCTATACCCATGTCACGGATCTTTGTGAGGATGATGCGCGGACCTGCCGCGCATGGCAGGCGCACAGTGGGCGCACAGCCGGGGTCCCGTGGGCTGCAGCCCGTGCGCTGGGCGGGTTTGTGTCTTAGGAGAGTTAAGCGTGCCCGTGACTGCAGGTCCCACGGAGAGTTACAGGACGAAGTCCTGCACCGTGTCTGGATTTCTTTGGATGGTTTGAAAACAAAATCTTCTGGATTAAATTTGCACCTGCATGCTCTTTAAATTTAGAAAAACCAAATATGTTGAGTTATAATTTATATACAATAAAATAATCATTTTAAATGTATAGCTTGACGAGTTTTGACAAGCGTATGTACCTGTGTAACTACCATTCTGATCAAGATATAAAACCTTTCCGTCACCCCAAAAAGCTCCCACATGCTTGTCGAAGGTCAACTCCCTCCACTTCTTTTTAATAATAGATATTTTTGGAACATTGGCTGTAGGGCCAGAATTCAAACCCAGGTTTAGCTGCCGTGAAAGTCCATGTTCTTAAACTAGTCTGTTATGTTATTTATGAGTTTATATTCTCATAATTCTTCTTAGCTAGTAACATTTACCCAAAACTTAACATTACCTGCTCAAATTTGGCAAATTAGCAAATGGGCTTTAGCCTCTCAGAGAAGAAATATTTACTTCTTACATTTTGTATTTTTAATATTCTTGATCAACTCTGAAAATGGACATTGTTTTTAATATCCTTCGCTTTTCCTAGCATGTAAATATTGACTGTGCAATTAAATTATCGTCTCCTGGAATAAAACTAATCATTTGCGTCTGACCCAAATAGTAAGACTTAGGGTTTCTTTCTGACTGGCTGTTTAGCGTGTGGCCACTTTTCATGTGGTCTGTTTTAGCTTTATTGACAATATAATACTCTTCGTTTTTCCAGTTTTTCTCATGGTTTGCAAAGCTACAAACCCAGATGGATCAAGATGAAGACACTAAATATAGGTATGTGGCTCTCGCATTTGTCGTCTGTCCTAATTTTAAGATCACAATCATCTGAAGTGCTTTGTCATCTATGTCTTTACATAGATGTATAAACATTTTCTTTAAGACTAGGCAGAAAGGATTTGGGTCAACTAGTATTGGAAGTTGTGTAACTTTTAAAAAATTACATTGTAATTAATAGGTTGGGAGAGGCAGACATTGGTTTTTAGGTAAATCTAGAAAGGCTTGGGTTCAGGTAGGAATTAATCAGGAGCTCCAGGAGGTGTTTGTTTGCTGCCTTTCTTTAGGAGAGACCCAAGGGACTTTAGGGATGGCCACCTGGACTCTGGGATGTCACTGTGTTCCTTTTGTGTGTCCTGGTAGCATGGGGGAAATGATGGCATATACTTTCTAGCTGATTTGAGGACTGTGGGTTGAGCTTTCTGCCTTCGTCGAATATTTATGAAGTGGCTATAATTGCTAAACATTGTGTTAGGCTCTTTGATATATAATTCCATTTAATGTTCATAGCAGCTCTGTGATGAAAGGTGATATTATTCCCATTTTACAAATGAGCGAGCTGAGGCCTGGAAATATTAAATAACAGGCCTAATGTCACGGAGACTTGGGCAGAGCTGGGATTTGGACTTCGGTCTTCTAATTCTGAGTCCAGAATTCTTCCCATGATATCACATTCTCTCAAAGTGGGAAGTGACCCGGAGGGTTGACCTACTTGATTCCTTGGAGTGGATGGCCCTGGTGTCGTTGTCTTTGAAAGCTGAGCTAGTGATTTATTGTCTTCCATGCGAAAAGCCGGTTTATGGTTTCACTGGTTGATTCCTTTAGTGGCTCCTTTTAGTTTCAGTAATTTTTCTTCTTAAGTATTAAAACAGTTTGTAACATAGCTTTTGGTACATTTCTGATTATAGTGACCTGCAGTGACTAGGTTCAAGTTTCCTCCTGAAATCCAAGCATTTGGGGAAAAATGAGACTTTGTTGTTTATTGACTATGCTCATTGGGGGAAAACATTATTGCCAACCCCCTTTTGGTTCTGTTTTCTAGACAGATGAGGGATTACTTGTCTGGGTTTCAGGAGCAGTGCGATGCTATATTGAATGACGTAAACAGAGCTCTTGAGCATCTGGAGTCACTGCAGAAACAGTATCTTTTTGTGTCCAACAAGACGGGAGCTCTCCACGAAGCCTGCGAACAGCTCCTGAAAGAACAGGTAACGAATAAGGCAGAGGGCCAGCGATTATATTTAATATTTTATTTTTAAATGGATGTATACAATTTAATTCTAATCTCCTTAATTTCTCCAAGTATATATTGAACACTGCTCTGTATGAGGCCCTGTGCTAATAAGCACACAAACTGTTACATCAACAACCTGCTTTTATTCTAAATCAGTTCAGGTGAATGGGGCGAGGGCTGGCTTTCCTGTATTTTGAGCTGTTAGATCTCAGTACAGTTTCAGAGTGAAGAAGGATGTATTAGTTTGCGCCGTCTCCTCTTTCATCGACACTTTTCAAACAAGCATCATGGTTGTAGTGAAGGTGGGCTTTGAGAAAGACGAACTGATCTAGCTTGCACTTAAATTGTGACTTAAAGATAGAATATTTAATTACTATATATCATATATTAGAGTTTTCTTTTTGTGTATTCTGCTTATTAAGAGGCAGTCATTTATTATTTTGTGAGATTATAATTTATTGTAACAATCCTTGATTGTTTTAGTTTATGATTGCAAAAATCTCAGAGCATTATTCTGAAATCTTATATCTAATATAAATCGGTAATGTCTGGTATAAATCAAAGTCATTTTGAGATTGGAGTGTTGATTCTTATGTTGTTATAATAATTGATTTTTCTCTTTTAAAAAATGCAAGTCGGAACTTGTTGATTTAGCTGAAAACATTCAACAAAAGCTTTCCTATTTTAACGAATTGGAAACCATTAATACGGTAAGTATGTTTTCACTTTTTATAAAGTTAGTGACATTATATTTCCCTTTCTGAGTATAATCTTTAAACCTATAAATTGACTTGAGTGATATTTTAACTTAATAGTTTGCTTGCTGATAGTATTCCTGTTTACAATCAATGGACTTACGATTACCGGTGCAGATTTTTTCAAATGTGATTTAAGTAATAGTTCTGCTTAAATTGTGTTGATGTTACTAAAAAATCTCTTTGTTTGCTATCTCTTATGGTATTTTATCTGTAAGCCCCAAAGAAGATTATAAGAAGAAATACTAAATCTTAGATCTTGCTACTATAATAATAATAAAAACGTTTTTAAAACTAATTTCATGTTTAGTGTGAGGAAAAATATAGTCCCCATAATGCATATTTGTATTCCTAAGTAATAGTCTCAATAAAGACTGCTGTGTAAATGACATTTCTGGTTCTTAATTATACTAATTATATGTAAATGATGTTATTATAATTATTAAATCAATCATAATTATAATTTACTACAGAGTTAAAAGTCAAGCTGTTAGCCAATTAACAGTGGAATGCAATAGGAAATAGTTCATTGCCAAACTTTGTATATCGAGATAAGAAATGATCACTTTTACTTATGTTTTATATACATTACTTACATTTATGTTAAATTATTGTATATTTTGTTTTAAAATAGAATTATACATATATCAAGTGTTAAATATCACATATTATTTATGTTTATACTTATACTGTTACTATTACTTATATATTTACTTATATTTTACATATATATTTTTTACTTTAATAATATGATGACTAAACATAGTATGACTGACTGCTAGTTAATCCTTTAACCTTGAGAAAATAACCAGTGCTTGAAAATGAAAGTTTATGTATGTTGTAAAGTGCTGGTAAATATGAGTCTAGGTACTTGATGTGTAATGTAACATTGTACAATGGAGTAAATAAAATATTTGCTAATTCATGAAGAGCCCCATTAAAGATCATTACGAATAAACGGAATTAAATCAGTGTTCTTTTTTGGTTTTCCTTTATTGTTACACATGGACTACCTTTGAGGATATTTTGGTGACTCAAAATGTAAAGACATTAGTAGAACTTGTTCTATCCTAAAGGGAAATATGGTAGTTCTAATACATAATTATCAAGTTTTACCTGTACATTTTTGCATTGTGTGAATTAAGGTTGATTTTTTTTTTTCCCTTAAAGAAATTGAATTCTCCTACATTGTCTGTGAATAGCGAAGGATTTATACCTATGCTGGCCAAGTTAGATGATTGTATAACATACATCTCTTCTCACGTAAGTCATGATATCTCTGTATGTTTTTAAGAAGTGTTTTTCTTTGTTTTGTTTTGAAATTTTTATAAGTTTATTTGAACTAAAACTGACAACAGTTACAGAGAAGCAGTCTCTCAAATGTGCCTTTTAAAATATCTTAACATCCCTTATTATACTGTGTCTTATGCTGTAAAGTACTTATTTCTCATGAAGGGAAAAATATATCTCTAATATACTTGAGGAAAAAAACTGTGGTCATTTCTCAGTCATCGTCAGTAGTGATGTAGAAAGTTTGTCCAGCTGCACAGGGCCCCTGGCGTAGAGAGAGGCCCTGGCTCACACCGCGTTGTCCCGTCTCAAAGCATAAGCGGTTGTTAGGCCGCTGACTTCCCGTTGCACTAGATATTACCCGCTGAGGAATTACAGCCGTATTTATTCCCCCAGCTATATTCTTTCCCTAGTCGGGCCTGACATTAGTCTTGAAGTCTGTGGAGTACTGAAAGTATATTTTGCTAAAAACAGCAAACACTTATTGAGCCCCTCCTCTGTGCCCGGCACAGGGGGCCTGGCCGTCACCAGGCCAGTCGCAGTGTTCGTCCTCGTGGTGCTTTCGGCCTACGGAAGACCTTTGAATTTATACGTAGCTTCACGTAAAGGACATGCTGATTTTCCTTAAAAGTGTGCTTTGTCAGCGTTTGTTTCCTCTTTGTAAATCTTCCTTTCCTTTACAGCCGAATTTTAAAGATTATCCTGTATATTTACTGAAGTTTAAGCAATGTCTTTCTAAAGCGTTGCACCTCATGAAGACATATACTGTGAACACACTACAGAACCTCACAAATCAGTTATTAAAAAGGGTGAGTTAACTGGTGAGGGTTTTTCTTTTATCTTCTATGATCTTTGTCTGAGAGTAGTACTTAGTTACTACAAAATTCTTTTTTTACCTTTTGTTAATAAGAATAGGCATTGCAGTTTCATTTATAATAGGAAAATGGTTGAATTATATCTGTCCATCAGTCTTTATTTTCAAAGAATATATAACAGCGTGAAGAGTATTCAGTATGTATGATAAATAATAAAACAATATTCAAACTATTTGTCACTTCAAACATTTTCTTATCTTTTCCACGAAAATATTAGACAGAAATACACCAAAATAAACCAGGTGGTTCTGAGTGGTGAGATTTCACATGATAGGTAATTTGAATGTTTTTCCTTATAGGATGGGTCATTTTCTGTGTTTAGCAAGTGTCCTTTTTACAGAGCACCTCCTGAGTGTTGGGCATTGTCCTAGGACTTACACGGTGGGGAACAGGAGCGGGCAGGGTCTCTGCCTTCACGGAGCTTATATTCAGGGGAAATGGTCAGTAAAGAAGGAAACAGATTAATCAGTTACAGGGTGATGGCAGGTGGAAAACTAGTGGAGTGTCGGGTTGGTCAGCAAGAGTGGAGCCACCTGGGCCGGTCATTGAGAACGTGAAGCCATGGGTATCGTGCATTTTTTTAAGTTCACTTTCTAAGGAACGTGGAATATCTTCTTGCGCCTTCCGTTCAAAGCCACTGATTTCTGGATTGCATTTTATCATTCACGTTGCTCTTAGCTGACAGAACAGCCAGCCCATATAATTTTTCTATTTTGTGAAATTTTTAATAAGTTTAGGAAACTAATACCTGATAAGTACTACTACCTACTATATATAGTGCTTTACTGGAGTTGCATGAAGTCTCTATGCGTATATGTGATCACCACTCAATGCGAACCCCGAATCCCAGAGGTCAAGTGATTTGGCCAGTGTCCTCCCCTCAGTCCGTGACTGAGTATGAATCTGAATTCAGGTCTGTTTACTGTAAAATTCATGTAGCCTAGGGTAAATTTTAATTATAAAGAAGAGAGAGGCGATGGTTCCTCATAAGTATTTCTCGCTTGTGGCAATAACAGCATTTACTCTGTCCTTGAGACTTTCTGAGCAGTAGCCGTCTGCAGTGGTTTGCACCACGTTTTCTGCATACTTGCTTGTTTGCTGACCATCTTCCCTCCCCGTCTCCCGTGTCTCTGCAGGATCCTTCATCCACACCCAATGCCTTCACGCTGTTTTACGTGAAATTTCGAGCTGCTGCCCCCAAAGTCAGGGTAAGTTGAGTGACATGAATATGATGTCACTATGAAACGTGTGGAGCCAGCCCTTTTGAGGTGCTGTGTTAGGCCCTTTGCTTTTACTAGGAGGGCACTGTCCTTCCACGTGACTTTACGTTGGCTCAGAGATACCTGAAGACCACAGAGCAGGAAACGCCAGGCTCTTCCTAAGAGGCCGAGGAGAGGTTTCTAGATGAAGGTGCTGTTTGGGCTTAAACGACTCGGGTTTATAGTGCACTCGAGGGCATCGGTGACGCTACTGCGTACCGAGAGATCAGCGTGTATGGGGAAGATTGTAGAGACATCAGAGACAGGCAGTACGGCAAAGACCAACCACGAGGGGCGTTAACGTCACGCCGGTTCAGGAAAAGTGGAGAACTAGTCTAAACGGAAGAGTGATGGGGTCAGGTTTGCCATTTCATAGGACTAAGGATGCTGAATAAAAGTTACGGTGAAGAGAGAGCTGAGACAGGGAGGCCGGATCGACAAGGAAGACTTTGCAGTAGTGTGGGTGAGAAATCGGGGTCGAATCAGGGCCCATCCTGTGGGGCATTCTGTGAGGCTGGGAACACGTGCCTGTTTAGTCTCCTTAGTGCAGTGTCTGGCACTTAAAGGAATGCAGAGTATTCATCTTGATTGAATGATTGGAAACGGAGGGCACAGAGAGTAGATATACATGTTATGTATTTAATAACCCATCTGAGATAGAACTGACCGGAGCTGGTACATGCATCTTTTTCTACTCATGGTGAAGTTACTAGAAATAGTGGTCTCCTTTTGTGGACTCTGACCTCACTCCTTTCCTTGATTCCCTCTTGAAAGGAGTTTCTTGTTTGTTCGCTTTTGGAAATAACAGAAACTTGGTCTTGTTTGTAGAAGATACAGGAGAAGAGTGGTTAATTGATGGCATGAGGTTTAGATTGTGCCTGATGACTTGGTTTTGCTTATTAGTCAAATACCGATGATAAGGATTAGATGAGAAAAGAATGGTATAGATAAGGGGGCTCAGTGTCGTGGGTGGGTATAAAATGGTTATGTATCAGCAACTTTTCTGTATACCATTAGTAACCAATTAATATACGTGATGGGGTCCCATTTATATTAGTAAAAGAAAGCATGAAATACTTAGAAATAACAATAATGGAAATATAAGGGTGAAGAAAATGGCAAAACTAGATAGACAATCATAAAAGATTGAATAAATAGTAAGCCTGTCTTCTTCCTGGTCGGGGAGACAATATCGACGATGTCAGTTCCTCCTAGTTTAATTTACTGGTTAAATTTAATCCTAGCAAAAATTTCAGTGGCCTTTCTTTTTGGATGATGTTAAATTAATGTGGTATTCATAAGCAAGACTAAGCAAGAAAATTTCGAAAAAACACAGTAGTACTGATTTAAGGATTCACTGACAGATAATTGAAATGGAAAGTTCTAGAACTTAGTATATAAAGAAACATCTCAAAGAGGAAGGGCTGGAGTTTTCTACATAGTATTGAGAAGATTTATTATTTGAG
>CM053508.1:1305911-1322735 GCA_028627145.1 Eidolon dupreanum | reverse complement strand
GCATTCAAAAAAGCCAATAAAGACGTTTTAGATAAAATGTCATATATGACTAGGAATAGAAAAGAACCACAGCTAGAAAAGGGGCATCCACAAAAACCAAATCAAACCAAACCTGCAGCTAACGCCTCAGATTTATACCACACTGAGTGGTAAAGAATGGAGATCGATAAAATGGTGAGGATATCCATTTTAACTTTTCCGACTTGACGTCATACTAAAAGTCTTGACAAGTGCAGTAAGGCAGGGAAGAACAAGGCATACGGATTGGAGAAGGAGACATGAAACTCTATTGGAAGGCGACACAATCATCTATGTAGAAAATCCATGGAATCTACCAAAAAACACACAAAAAATTTAAATAGCTCTGAGAACTAATAAATAAGCTTATCATGGTTACAGGATACAAGGTTAATACACGAAATCCATTGTATTTATATTTCCTAGCTATAAACAATTAGAAACAAAAAACTAAATACCATTTATAATAACACTTGAAATGATATAATTGGTATAAATCTAGCAAAATACATGCGGAATCTGCATGCTGAAAAAACCACAAAACTCCAATGAAAGAAATCAAAGACAATCTAAATAAATGGAGAGGTTTATCATATTCATGGCCTGGAAGATTCAACGTTGTTAAGATATCCATTCTCACCAAAGTCATCTGTAAATGCAACAGAACTGCAACCCAAACCCCAGCAGGATTTATTAATAGAAATCAACAAGCTGATTCTAAGATCCATTTGGAAGGCAAAGGGACTAGAATAGCCAAAAAAAAATTTGAAAAAAGAAAAAACTGGAGGATTCACTACCTGATTTAAAAATCACTGTCTAGCTACAGTGATCAAGCGCATGTGGAATCGGTAAAGGATATACACAAACCTCAGAGGAACACAATATCCCACATTCCGTGGGACCCACAAATGGCCAACGGACTTTGTCAAAGGTACGAAAGCAATTCGGTGGAGAAAGAACAGCCTCTTGACAAACAGTGCTGGAACAGCTGCACAAACACACGCAGGAAAATGAACCCCGAACCATGCTTCGCACGCTGTATACAAAAACGAACCCCAAACGGATCAAAACGCAAGGCTACAACTTCTAGAAGAAGACAGAGAAGAAAATCTTTGTGACTTCGGGTCAGGTGAAGAGTAAGTAGATACGATGCAAAGAGCACAATCCATAAAAGAAAAAATTGTTAAACTGAACTTCATCAAAAATGAAAAATTATTACTCTGCAAAAGACACTGAATGAAAAGACAAGCCACAAACTGGGAAAAATATTTGCAAATCACATATTCAACAAATGACTTGTAGTTAGAATAAAAACTCTTACAACTTACCAAAAAGAAAAAAAAAACAAATTTTTTAAATGGGCAAAAAATTTGAACAGATAGTTCACCAAAGAAAATATGCGTGTGGAAAATAAACACATAAAAGTCTGCTCATCACCACGAGTCATTAGGGAATTCACATTATAAGCACACTGAGATATCACTACACTTATTAGAATGACTAAAATCTAAAAAAAAAATTAAAAACTAACAATCTCAAATACTGGTAAACATGTGGAGCAACTGGATCCCTCATACATTGCTGGTAGAGATGCAACAAGGAACAACCATTTTGGAAGACAAGACAGTTTGATATTTTCTTATAAAGTTAAACATAATACTTAGTATACAACCCATACAAGACAGGAACCCCACTCCCAGGATTCATCCAAGTGACGTAAAATCCGTTACACAAAAACCTGCACGTGAAGGTTCTTAGGAGCTTTTTTTCTTTAGGAGCCATTTCTTCCCCTCGCCTCCCTTCTGCCCTCCTCACCTGTGTTTTCTGGGGTGATCCTGGGGGCCGTCCCAGGCTCCTTTCCCGCCCTCCGCCCACATTCCGACTCCCGGGCTGAGAGTGCTGCCTCCTAAGTACCTTGGGTCAGCGCGTCTCTCCACGTCCACAGCTGTGTCCCTTCATCAGGCCTCACTGTCCCTGAATCCCTGGGCCAGCTTCCCATCCGAGTCCCCCCGACGCCAGCCTGACCCCCTCCATCCAGGCAACTCCCTGCAGCCCAAGCTGTCTCCCTAACTCACTGGTCTGACGTTGCTGCCCTCCCAGCCCAAAGCCGGCTTTTCGGGGGGCAGGAACCATTTTATTTGCCAGTGTAGTGCTAGCACCCAGCACGGTGCTTCATGTCCGTGCACGCTCAGTGAAGACAGCCAAGTAAATGCATATGCTAATAAAGCGGGTGAAGGAGTGATGGAAGGGTGGGCAGGCCCTCCAGAAACTCACTCAGAGGGGTCAGAGGACAAGGGCTCAGAGCGGCAGGCGGAAGCACTGCCCGCTCATACAGACAGATAGACGAGGTGGCCAGGCGGCTGGAGGCCTGGCAGAGTGTAAAGGGTAAAGGAAGGCTTCCCCAAGGAGGTGACGAGAAACCAGAGGGTAAGAAGCTGCTGGAAGAGCCTGCCGGCCAGCTGGAGGGGTGCATGCGACAGATCAAGTCAGGGCGGCTAAGATCCCCTCCAGGCAGGACGAGAAGGGCAGTGTGGCTGGAGCCACAGGGTGAGGGAGGGAGGGCACTAGATGGGACCCGGGAAGGGAGAGGCTGGGTCCAAAGTCCGTGGATGATTTTAGGTTGGAGACTGCTTCCATTGGCTCTGTTCGGGGAATACCGTTCTCACTGTCGTGTGGGAGACTGACTGGGACAGGGGCAACAGGGGGTGCTGGGAGAAGAGCCAGGATCCCGCAGAGGTGCTGGAGGCCGGGGTGGTGGGAGAGGGGCAGAAAGGCTGCGGTGTTTAGGAAGTAAAGGTGACAAGCCTGGGTGCTGGGAGGGAAGGGGTGGGAGAGGCTGGGCGGCTGCAAGAACAGAGTTTTAGAGTCTGCGGCTTCCCCTGGGTGGCCCAAGGCACTTCTCACCCCTGATGGTGGTTCCTGGAAGCAGAGATGCCACAGTTACCAGGTCACTGAGTCACACCCCTACCTCATCCTCCATGCTATGCAAATGCTTTTCCGGAGGAACTTTCGTGGGTTTTTAGCATGTCACAGCTGTGCAGGGAAACAGAATCAGACCATATAAGATGCAGATCACAGTGCTGCTAACGAGAGCAGTAAGACTTGAGAGCTTAAAAAGTGACAAGGGACAACACTCTGAAGGAGAAGGGGCCTGTTATTTAGGGAAGCATAGACCACCACACCCGGGGGCAGGTCCTTTTATATGAATTACTACCAGTGACCGGACACGTATACGTTCAGTACGGATGACAACAACCCTTGGAAGAGGCCGGTATTGTCTCCTATTACAGAGACCCAAATAGTTTAAAGGACTTGCCTAAGGGCTCAGCTAGCAAGTGGCAGTTTCGGGGTTCAGCCCCGGGTCTGCTTGACCCCGGATACCGTGATCTTTCTATTGTGCGACTGACCCTCATCTCCAACTTCACTGAACCATTCTGTCGCCTGACCCTTCCCCTTCATTCAGAATGCCTTCCTGGCTGACCACACCCACCTGGGCCTGTCTAGCCTGTCTACCCAGTAACAAACTGCAAACCCCTGGAAGGGCACATTCATTTATGTGTATGGGGATACTCTGGAGTTTGTGGACTTGAATATATATACTAAATTGAACAGGTCAAAGGTTGATAAAAGAGGCTAACAGAAATGTTTACATAGAGTATGTAATGGCATAGTTAACTGTTCCCGTTTTTATGATTTTTTTTTCTTACTATAATATAAATTTCAAGTTCATCCAATAAATACTAGTATTAGGCAATTCACACGCTTCTTTTCAGGCACATGTTAAAATCATCTGTATCCACGTGTGAAAAGCATTCTGCAAAATAGAAGACTGGAAACCGCATCCGTGAATAAGTTCGAAGTGGCTCTTTCAGTTACAAAGATCGGTTTTCAGACATGTGATAGATATCTTCTTGCATAATATTTTCTTCAGACTCTTTTTCTCTTTTATGAAACTTATCTTACTGTATGACAAGCTCAAAGACTTAGGCAATGCGACAGTTGGAGCTTAAAAATGTTTCGGTCCAGTTCCTTTATTTTGCAGTTCGCACCTGTGTCAGAAGACTGGCGTTAGCTTCATCACAGCCCGGGACGACAGACGGGCTCGGGAGGGCGTGGGGAGGGCGTGGGCACAGCGCAGCACCTGGGAGGTGCTCAGCAAACGGTGGCTGCCGTTCACGAAAGCCCGCTCCAGCCATCGGCGCTTTTAAACATCATCTATGAAAATAACTGAATTTTTAAAGAACACTTGGAAAATACGGAAAGGTATGCATTAAAAAAATCTCCCACCAGAACTATAAAGAAAACCTCCCCCAAACAAAAGAGAAGCGTAAACTCTATTTCTCCTCGAAGAGCTTGGAAATAGGGCCCTCTGCTGGCCAGTGGAAAACACGCGCTTCCCAGCCAACGTTTCCGTGATGGAGCGAGGGTTGAGTCACCAGGCTGGGTCTCTGTCCTTGGGACAAAAGCAGGTGTTGCGTTGCAAGAGACAGAAATTGTCACAAGGGCCACCGGGAGGTAAGTGAGATGTCGGCAGAACCAAAGGCCGGCCTTTTCATTTGCTCATCCGCCCAGAAGATTCTTTTTTCCAAAACCCGTGGTCACGTGTTAGGCCGAGTGAAGAGACAGAAAAGGATATTCCAGGCAGTGCTATTTGATGCAGAAGGGCCCCAGGCCGTGGCCCAGGGCTGCTGGCCGTGCTGTCCAGGTGGGCAAGGCTGCCAGTCGGGCTCTCCGCCTGCGTGGGGCCTCCTGCTGCACCCCTGATTGGTGAGGCTGGAGACTGGGCGGTGGTGAGGCGGGGGCGGGGGAGGGGTGCGGTACTCTCTGGCCTTCCCGGTCGCGCGCAGCTGCGGGCTCTGCTCCACGACTGAGTGCCGGGCCGGACGTCTATGCTCCTGTCCTAGGGGAGGCCACAGGCCGTGTCCACACCAGGGCTGTGGGCGTGGCTCTGCTGCTGGACGGTGCCCCGTCCTGGGGTCCAGCGTTGCACAGCACCGCTCTTCAAACTCCTTGGTCACGTGGGGCAAGCGGCTTTGGTCAGCACACGGTCAGGGCTGCAGTCTCGGCTCCAAGCCGGAGCAGGGCTGTAGGTGGGCTGTGAGCTGCTGGGCTCTCCCGCCAGGCGCCCTGCTGGGTCACGGCTGGAGGCTAAGCTCGGGTCGGGCTTCCGACCTGCCTCTCTGCTGGGGGTGGCCAGAGGATCTCTGCAGCTGCAGGCGGCTGCAGCCAGGCTTCCCAGTGGGGTGCGCCTGGAGGCCAGCCGAGCAGCTGGGCAGGACGGTGAACCCCCATCTTAACAGGCAGGCCATAGGATGCGCTTGCTCTGCAGCTCCTGGGCATGGCGGGCTCTGCTTCCCGGTGCAGCGGGGCTGGAGGCTGTGTGCACGAGCTGGGAGGGGCTGCGATCTTGCTGTGAGGCCCAGCCCGGTGGCAGGGAGTCCTCCTGTGCTCTGGACGCCCGTGGCTACGCTTCCTGGTGGGAAAGGACACAGATGGGAAGCCGGGCGGCGAGGGTCTCTGCCCCGACGCTGCTGTGGACAGGAAAACAATCCACAAGGTCTGAGCGCCGCTTACTTTGAGCCCTCCCCCCACTGGCCCATCTCCAGTGGTCCTCAGCCCTCCAGCCCCAAAGATTCCTCTATAAATGTTCTGAAAGTCATAGAATTCTGTCATGTCTGGTTATATATATTTACATATTATATAGATATAAATATACTTGTATGTTTTATTCACATATAAATATGTACTTATCGATATGTTAATATTTAGTTTTAAATAACATTCATCCTAATGTGCTTCAGAGAGTACTCCACTTAAAGTCATATGCATAAAAGATGTTTCTAAGAGTCATAGGATTTTGTTATATCAGTGAGTATTTCAGCAAAAAGAATGTGTTCACTACACTGTGTTGCTTTGAATATACTCTGGAGCGACACGTGTTTACAACGTATTTCTAAGGATGGTAACTATACAGGTAAATAAGGACAGTGTTCTTTTGGTGAATGAATGTCCCCAAAACACTCTGTTTCATTTAATGCATTCTGTAAAGCACACGATTAAAAGAAATTTCTGAGAATGGTTTGTGAACAAATAAATGTTAGTTGAGTAAATTAAAGTTTAAATCACACCCCGTAACATTTGGAGCACTCCCTAAAGGCTCACGCATTAAAAATATTTCCAAGAATGTTATTTGATTACGTATGTATATTGGTTTTCATTGAACTAATGGGTTAGCCATTCAGTGGTTCACAAGGAAACATTATGAAATACCACGTGTGAAGGTTTTTCTAAGAGTTGTAACATTTTATTGGCTCCTAGTAATATTATTTCACCGAAAATGTCTTCCCTACGGCATGCTACATTTAATACACTTTGTAAGGGCACATATAGAGAAGACATTTCTGAGAACACTAGCAGTACGTGTCAATAAGTGCCGTATTATTTCAGTGAAGGGCTGTGTTCCCCCCACTAGGGTGCATTTAAAACACTCTATAAAAGCACATGCGTCAAGGATGTTGCCAAGATTGCTCTCTGAATATGTGAATGAGTAGAGTGTTATTTCATTTTAGGAATGTGTAGGCCAGGTAGAGGTGCACTGACTACACTTTGTAAAGTAACATGTCTAAAATATATTTCCAAAGGATATAGAATGTTGTTGCATCCAGGTACTGTTATTTCATGAAAGAATGTGTTCACCACAACGGACCATGTTTATTTTAGTGCACACTTTTAAAGGCACTTATGGAAAAGGTATTTCTGAGAATGACAGTCGTACATGTGGATAGTCCTACGTTATGACAATGAAGGAATGTGTCCACTGAACAGTGCTGCGGTAAAAACAATCTCTAAAGGTGCATGTATAAGAATGTTCTGTAGAATGGTAGTAAATTATCCGAATAAGTAAAGTGTCGTTTAGTTAGAAGAATGTGTTCCCCACGCTGTGGTGTATATTGCATACTACGCGTTGTCACATGTGCAAATGTATTTCCAAACGGTACAGAATTCTATTGCTTCTGGGTAATGTTATTTCAGTGAAAGATTCTGTTCACCACACGGTGTTGCATCTCATGGCTCGTGTATAGACGTTTCTAAAATTCTGCTTTTGTGTACAAGTACACTGTTATTCCAATGAGAGTATACTTACAACACTGGACTGCTTTAAAAAAATTAAAACACTTTAAAAAGTTATGTGTACAAAATATATTTCTAAGAATAACAGTTAACAACTGCAGTATTCCAAGAACGAATGTGCCCTTTTCCAAAGGTGCATGAGTCAAAGGTATATTTCTAAGAATGGCAACTGAAGATCTGAATCCATATAGACTTATTTCAGAGAACAAATGTGTTCAGCACATTATGCTGCGATTAATTAACTTCGAAAAGACATATGTATAAAAGATGTTTCTAAGAATGTTAATTATATATGTAAATATTTGTGTGTATATATGTGTGTGCGTGTATATATATATATATATATGTATATATATATATATATATATGTGAATGACAGCAGTTACTTCATTGGAAAAAATGTGTTTGCCAATGAGTGGTGCACAGAATACACTATGGAGTGTCATGTGCATCAAAGATGTTTCTGGGGGTAATAAAATCGCATTGTATCCAGGTAATGTCACTTCACCAAACTGTGCTGCATTTAATACTATATGTAAAAACACAAGTATGAAAAATGTTTGTAAGAATACTAGTTGTGTTTTCATGGATAGAATGCATTCATCATACTGTGATATGTGGAATCCATTATGTAAAGTTACATGGCTAGATGATATTTCAAAGAATAACAGAATTTAATTGGACCTGGGTTGTGTTATTTCAGTGAATAATGTGATCACTACATGCCTCGATTTAATACACTCTCTAGGTGCACATATATAAAAGGTCCTTCTCAAAATGCCAGTTGTATCTATAAATAAGCACAGTCACTTCATCGAATCTATTCTGCGTACTGTGGTGCATGTAATAAACTATATAATGTCACATGTATAAAAATACTTCCATGAATGATAAAACTCCATTGGATTCAGGTACTGCTATCCAATAAAAGAATGTGTTCACCAAGTGTACTGCCTTTAATAAACTATGAAAAGGCAATTCTGTAAAAAGTTACTAGATATTGCCATAATTACGAGTATTGAAACTATAGAACGTGATCTAAATTCACCACTAATAAAAAGTAATGCTCCTAGTCTGTTGCAGAAAGGCAGTTTTCAGCTTGTCTGCAATTTTCTCCAAATTCAGACAGGGGGAGACCGCGTTCCACACCTGCGCTTGGAGACAGGGCCTCTCGCACAGGCCCCGGCACCGCCCAGGCTCTGCAAGCCACCTGTAAGGAGCATGGAGCCATAACCCATCGCTTTCAGTTATTAGGAAGCGATGTTCCATGCCAGCATGCCGTTTCCATGTCTCGGAAAACAGGTAGAATGAAGACGAGAAACACTGATTTACACATTCCCTTAGTTTTCCCCCTTAACTAGCTCAACATTTGTCCATAATTACCCTTATGGTTATTCCTTAAAAATGCATCTACATGTCCAAGTATTTGAGATGTCCATGAAATATGAGTTAACCAGTGGTCATTGGTGGCAATTCATCACCAACAGGACTCCCCAATATGGGGGCAGTGCAGTGAAAGAAAGTTTTATTCGGTGCACACAGCTCCATTTTCCTACAGCACGGCTGGGAGCCGGCCCTTCCGTGAGGTCCCTCTCTGGCACAGCTCTGCTCTGGTCTCCCTCACCCTGCTCTGGTCTGCACCTCTCTGGTCCCATGAAATGTCTTCGGTGTTTCAGTTCCAACTGGAAAAACAGAGTCTTCAGTGGCAAGGAAAAGTGCACTTCCCAAATCCAATAGGAACTGACATACAGAGAGAAGGGCCCGCCTCTGGTCCCTGATTGGCCTGTCCTCATGCAAATAAGGACTCCAAATTCTCAGTTTGATTGGTCCAAAAAAGCACTGTCCTGATTGGTTGAGATGGAGCCGCTCCGGTTGGTTGGCGAAGATGCTAATGGGAGGATGTAGCTGTGTAGCTCTCACTGGACAGGGAACATCTCAGTCCTTTGGTTGAAACAGGATTCCAGGAACTCCTAAATGGGGTTGACTCAGCCAGCAGGAACACACAGGTGCAGGCAGGCAGTTCAGTGCAGGAGGCAGGCAGCCTCTCCTGCCTTCAGCGCAGGCTTATCCCTTGTTTAGCAATGGCTGCTAAGCTCTGTTTATAAATTTACCTCTTCTCAACAGGTATATTCATTCTTGGGGTCAACATATGTCACAGTAAGAAAAGTTTGTAGCATAGTGTTTATTGTATGACTCATTTATATTAACTTTTATACATGTATATGCATATGTGTATACAAAAAAAGGTCTATAAGTTATAAACTAATCTGTTACCAGTGACTATTTGCTAGGGATTCAATTGCAAAATAATGTGGCTTTGCACTTTGTATATTTCTTCATTATATATTTTGTATATACTATGAATATTTCTATATTACTTACATTCTTTTATGATTACCATATACTTTTACAAATAGAAAAATAATAAAGTTGAATTTTCAACCAACTAAAAAATGTGAATACTACGAGAAAAATATTATTAGAATGCATATAGATACTTCTGTGGAAAAAAAACTGTTCACCACATTATGCTGCATTTAATACACATGTAGAGCCACATGTTTAAATATTTCTAGTGACAGAATTTTGTTACATCTGGGTGGTATTATTTCAGTTAACAATGTGTTCACCGCATCTGCTTTATTTCACACTTTGTAAATGCTCACATGTGGAAGATATTTCTCCTAATTCAAGTTTTATAGGTGAACAACTATAGTGTTATTTCAGTGAAAGATGATTTTCACAACATTCTCATGGGAACTTTGTAAAGACACCAGTATAAAAAGACGTTCTTCGGAATGCTAGTTGTCCATGCGAATATTATCTCACTGAGGGGGAGCACTCGCCACATTTGGTGGGTGACCTGCACGCTGCAGTGAACATGTACAGCAAATGTGTCTAGGAGGGATACAATTTCCTTGTGTCCAGGTGGTGCTATTTAGAGGAAAGAATGTGTTCACATATGCTGCATTTAATATGTTCAGCAAAGGCCATATATTAAACGATGTTTCTAATAAAGCTAGTTGCATAGGTGAATAAAGACAATGAATAAAGACAAATAATGTGTTCTTTCACTAAAAGGATGCATTCACCACACTGATATGCTCCACATCACAGGTCACCAAGGATATGCAAATTAAAACCATGAGGTGTCACCACACACCTATTAGAATGGCCATGATCTGGGATACTAACAATACTGCATTATGGTGAGAACGGGAATCAACAGGAATTCTCGTTCATTGTTGCAAAGATGCAAACCGGTACAGCCACTTTAGAAGATAGTTTGGCAGTTTCTTACAAAGCTGAATATACTTCTATCTTATGATCCAGCAACCACACTCTTTGGTATATACCCAAAGTAGTTGAAAACGTGTCCACACAAAACCTTGCATGCAGATGTTTCTAGTTTATTTACAATTTCCAAAATGTGGAAGCAACTTTTTAGGTAGAACTAAGATGTTCTTCAGTATTTGAATGGATCCATAAAACATGGTCCATCCAGACAATGGAATATCATTCATTGTTAAAAGAAATGAGCTACGAAGCCGTGAAAACAGTAAATAATGGATAATGGATACAAGTCATTATACATTTGCCCTAACCCATCAAATGCACAATGCCAAGAATGAATCCTAACGTGATGACATCAGTGTAAGTTCATCAGTTATAAGACATGCACCACGCTGGTGAGGGATGCTGATGTTGGAGCAGGCTATGCCTGTGCATGGGAAGAGGACATACAGACACTCTCTTCCTCTCGATTATCTATGAACCAAGACTTTTCCGAGAAAAAGAAAGTCTTAAAAAAAAAGATGTTTTTAAGAACACTAGTTGCATATGAGAATAGAGTGTTATTTCATTGAAAGAATGTATACATTACATTGCTCTGCATGGACTACACTATGTAATGTCATGTGACTAAATGATATTTCTTCAGGTGACAGAATTTTGTCACCCTGGTACAGTAGTCTCCCCACTCCCTGTAGCTGAGGGGATATAGTCCAAGAACCCCAGTGGATGCCTGAAACTATAGATAGTATCAAACCTTATGTATACCGCAAAGATTCACTATACACACACCTTTCCACTCACAGGAAGCATTTACAGCTGCTCTGTAGCACAATGGAATCACCAGCAACATTATTACTCTTGCACTTTGGGGCCATTTTTAAGTACAATCAGCGTGATTTGGACACAAGCACTGTGACCGTGACAGTAGATCTGATCACCGAGGAGGCTAATAAGTGACTAATGTCCAGCGTAAAAACACTGGACAAAGGGACAAGTCATGTCCCAGGCAGGATGGAGAGGGACAGTGCGAGATCTCATCACGCTGCTCAGAACAGCTCACAATTTAAAGCACGTGAACTGTTCATTTCTGGAATTTTGCCTTTAATGTTTTCAGACCGCAGTTGACCATTGGTAACTGAAATCCGGGAAACCAAAGTCACAGATAATGAGGGTTTACTGTGCGTCATTTCAGTGAAGGAGTTTTTTCACATGGTTCCATTCAGTCTACTCAGTTGAGGCTTGGTCATCGACGTTTCTAAAAACAGTAGCTTTACTTGTAAACATGCACATGTGTCTGCTAAGTAAATGGATATGTTCATAAAACTCTGCTGCATTTCATGAACTCTTTGAAAGCACATGGAAAAGAGCCGTTTCTGAGAATGCTGGTTGTGTGTGTAAATCCGTGTAGTGCTACTTTAGAGAGTGTGTGCAGTGCCCTGCGATGCAAGTACAACACGCAGACGCACGTTTCTGGGAATGGCAGTTTATTCGTGAGTAAGACCGGTGTGACTTCTAGTGTACGAATGTGTTCTGTACACGATGTTCTCTTTGATTACTCGTACGGCACGTCCATGGACGGCGCTTCCAAGGATGCCACTTCCCCATGTGGACAAGCACGGTGCCGCTTCAGCCTGCGAGGGAGTTCTCCACCCTCCTCAGTGCCTTAAAACTCCCTTAGAGGCGTCTGTGCAAGACACGTTTCTAAGAGCAATAGGGTTAGGCTGCCTTCTTGTGAGGGTGTGTGTTCACACAGCGTGCTACCTTTGAGAGACTCTGTAAAGTCACACGTATTAATGTGTTTTACAGAATGCTAGCTACATATGTAAATAAGTACTGTTATTATGAATGAGTACCATTATTATGAATCAGTACTATTATTAAAAGAAAGTAATATCTCGAGCAAGGTGCGTGGAACGTACTAAATGTAAAGACACACATAAAAAAGATGCTTCTGAGAGTAACGGAACCTCAGCACACGTGGGGAGTGATATTTCCGTGAAAGAACAGGTCACCACAGGTGTTTCATTTAGTTCACTCTTTATAGACACTATTATAAAGTTGTTCTAAGAAAGCTAGCTTTACACGTGATCAATAATGTTGTTTTTTTAAGAGTAAAGCACAGGACCAAGAGATGTTTCTAAGGAAGGTAGTTGTGTACAGGAAGAGAGAAAATGTTATTCCAGTGGATGAATGTGTTTACCGCACTGCGTTGCATTCAATAGCCTTGGTAAAAGCATATGTAGAAAGATGTTCGCGCTGGTGGGGTAAATGAATAAACAGTGTTACTGAATTGAAAGAATATGATCAAAATTCTTTTGCATGGAATATACTAGGTGTTATCACAGAAATTAGCATTTGTTGTAACCAGATCGCTTTATTTCTGTGAAAAAAGTCTGCTCGCAACATGGCCTGATTTACTACACTCTGTAAGTGCCCAGCTACGGAAGGTGTTTATAAGAATGTTCGTCGTATATGTGAATATGGATAGTGTTAATTCATTAAAGATTCATTCACCAGTATGTGATACATGGAATAACTATGGATGTCACATGCATAAAATACGTTTCTGTGGTGACAGAATTTGGACGCATCTGGGTAGCATGATTTCAGTATATTTGCGTGTCTATCACATGTGCTCTGTTTAATACAATCTGTACAGATGTTTCTAGAAATGTTAGTTATATATGTTAATAAGTGCAAGACTATTTTCAGTTAATGAATTTTTCACCATACTGTGCTGCATTTAAAAAATCCATAAAGGCACGTATACAAACACCGGTCCCCCAAAATGGGTAGTTGTAAGACTAGTAGTTGTACAGTGTTGTTTCAGAGAATGAAATGTTTATCCAATTCTCCTGCATTGTTTTACTACCCTTTGCGAAGGCACAGCGATAGATAATATTCCTAAGGAGGCTAGTCGTATATGTAAATACGTTCAGTGTATTTCATTAGAGGTATGCTCACCACCCCGTGGTGCATGGAACATGCTGTGTACATCACATGCATAAAATATGTCCAGGGTGATAAAATTTTGATGCATTTGCATAGTGTGATTTCAGCGTATTAATATGTCTATCACGTGTGCTATGTTTAATAAAAATCTGGAAAGATCCATGTATAGAACACGTTTCTGAGAATGCTAGTTGTGTATGTGAATAAGTGCTGGTTTATTTTCAGTGAATGAAACCTTTTACCGCACTGTGCTGCATTAAAAAAACTCCATAAGGGCACACAGACAAAAACTGTTCCTAAAAATTGTTGTCGCAGATATGGAAAAGTGCAGTCTCATGTCAGTGAAGAAATACATTCACCCTGTTGCTGCACTGAACACACCTTCAAAGCACATAGTTAAACACGTTTGCGAGAATACTATTGAATGTAGGAATAAGCACTGTCTTAGTTAATTAAAATAATGTGATCCACACGGTGGTACATGCAACGCGCCATGCAGCCCATTAATAAGTGCAACGTTATTTCGGTGAATGGATATGTTTATCATGATGCTGCATTTCGTACTCCTAGTAAAGGCACTGGTATAAAAGATATTTTCAGGAATACTAGTTGTATATGTGTTACTTTGAAAGAATGGGTTCACTACTGTGGTGTATGGAATACAGTGTAAGAGTAATAAAATCTTGTTTCGCACAGGTAAGTATTTTAGTGAAATAATATATTCAATGCAGGAGCTGAATTTAATACTCTGTTTCCCCTCTCTGTGAATCTGTATCAGGTTTTCTCCCCTGAAACAATTCTGAATCAGTAAAAAATATTATAGCATGCTATGATTGCTAATTAAAACCCTCAACGAGTGTTCGTCTTTGTAAAATTAGTCTGGCTAAATAGTATGTGATAAACTAATAAATAAAACACATGGGAACAGTCCACGCAATTTTATATCCTGTACCCATCGGTTAAAATAAAAATGCCTTGGGAGGAGCCATATCAAATGAGAAAATACACTACGCTGAGGTCAGATCACCTTGTTAGTAGCAGATTGTAAATGTCATTCACTTGATCATGGTGGGATGACAGTGTGAAGCAAGTGAACTTGGTTAGGAAAGATCTCCTATGACATAGCCTGGCAAAAGGTAACGATGCGTATTATTAAAATGCCGCTCCTCTGGATCACAACCAACGAGAGAAAGTGAGGTAAAAAGTATGCCAGAAGGATGTAAAACTTTAACGAGATATACTTTCTGAGTTTGAAAATAAAGAAGACATGCAGAGCAATGACTATGCTGAACAAGAAATAAAAGTATCAATTATTATGGAAAGAAGCAAAAACAAAAAGGAAGGATATTAGAAATACCCACATGTCACCTCTCAAATAGAGGTGACAGAATTAAACTGAGTGCCTTGGATTTTCTTTTGGGAACCAGAGACAATCTCTTTTCCATAAACTCATCTGACTTAGAAAAATGAGCCAGCCACTCTCTCACCTATTAAATATTCTAGTGATTTAAGTCTTGTAGATATTTCCGTGTTGATGGTTTTCAAGCAGTATGCAATAGTTAATTTAAAAAAAAAAAAGCATCATGTTTTGATCTTCTAAACCTTATTCATGAACTTTCCTACTGCAATCACATGACAAATTAGAAAGTTCCATTCATCTTATTTTATTTTTTTAACATATTGATTAGCAGGTAGGAGTTTAGCAAAGAACATTTTAGTAAGTCGAAAGTAAAAAAATTTTGTTCATTACTGGTTCATGAAGAAATGTCAAATGTGGTTAAATTCTCCTTTGAAAATAAGATTAGCTAAGAAGAGTATATCCAAATATTATTGATAAATTAGCTTCTTTAAAGTCAAGAAAGTTAAAGAATAATAAATTCTGTTTGGAGTATAAATAAAATATTGAAATTAAAACAATGCTGTGGGTTTTCACATTCCTTTCTATTTTCAGTATTTTAAAATTAAAATTGTAGAAAAATTAAGAACATGAATGAGAGAAAGAAGGGTTTGGGGTGCAACCTTCTTTCTTGGCCTCGGACTAGGACGCAGCTCCACATGCGACCGGCAGGTACCCCCTTTTTTCATACGAATTTCTCTACCATATAGACATGTGTCCCTCTACAGAAACCATGATGTGATTTCTCCCAAGAAACAATTCTGAATCCTTAAAAAAATAATACAGGATGCTATGCATTCGACGCTTAAAACACCCATAAGTGGATCCTGTTGCAAATTCTTGCAGGAATTCTGTGTGAGAAGGGGCTGGGGAGGGCGGGAGCGGCGAAGGGGACCCGCGTTTGGTGACGGATGGCAGCTCGACGTACGAGGCCGTGTGCACAGGGACGGACTTCTAACGCTGCCCACCTGGAACAGATATAACCCCGGACACCCATCAACCGCAAAATCGATAAATGAATAATACATCGCGCGAGAAAGTAAGGGACGAGGCACAAGGAAACTTCCTCGGAAACGGGAGGTGCGATACTCACTATTTAGAAGAGCATCTGGGGAAGGCAGGGGAAGCCCCCTCCTCAGCGTCGGAGCCCTGGCCGGGAAGCCGCCTGTCCCCGCGGCGGCGCCCGCTCCGGGCCGCGCCGAGGCCGGAGCAGCGCCTCCTTCTCCGCGGGGGAAACGCACCTGGGTCCCCGCGCGCGCGGCGCCGGCCGAGCGCCCCCGGTGGCCGAGGGGCGCAGCGCAGGGAGCGCGGCCCGCGTCTGCGGATCGCTCTGGCGGTCGCTGGGAGTAACGCACGCACCCGGTTTCCCAGGCTGTCCCCCATCCATTTCAGAACCTTTAGACATGCCCAAGGATTCCCGCCGCCCCGTTGCCGCCGATCCTCGGCCGTGGGCTCACCCCGCGCCCCGCGTCGCCAGCGCCGCCTGAAGCGCGTCCCCCGGGTGCGGGCGCCCTGCGGCTGCGGCCGAGCCGGGCGCGGCGGCGGCGGTGGCCTCTGGCGGACGCGTCGCCTCCTGCTCCGGTCCTGGAAGCGCGTGCGCAGGGCCCCGGCCGCAAGGACAGGCGCGAACCGCGTGGCTCTCCGGACGACGGGGTCCGGAGACCCCGGGAGCCGCTGGGAGCCGCGGCCCCGGGCCGAGGACAGCGGCGGGGCCACCTGGCTGGCGGGGACACGCCTCGGCGTGCCCAGCCCCCCCCCCCGCCTCGCCGCCGCGGCCTCGGCCCCCGCACCGCGCCCCTCCCCGCGTGGAAACGACATGTCGCCTTCGGTCCTGCGGGCGCCACGCCCCGCGGGTGTAACCCTGCAGGAGCCGCCGCGTCTTCTCTGGACCTCAGTGTCCCCACCCGCGAACGGGGCCGGCGCTCTCAGGGGGTTAATGAGGGTGGAGGGAGAACGGATGGACGGAAGCCACGCGCGGGGCGTGCGCCGCCCGCCCTTTGGGGCCACGTTGCAGGCCGGGGCTCCAGGCGATG